>JAANDH010000725.1:122949-138767 GCA_011799765.1 Nymphaea thermarum
GATCCTCTTACTAAAGCGCTAGCATCTGGTATGTTCTTTGAACATGTTAAGAGGATGGGTTTGTGTAGTTCAATGTAAGCACACTATTATGCAAACATTTTTGAATGTGATCACATACAGTTTGTTGATTCTCATTAAGCTTGTTGTCTATTTTGTATTCTCATTTGGTTATTGAGAAGTTTTGTAAGACAACAAGGTGAGACCTTGGAATGGATTTTAAGGCTAATCCATTCATTTTGTTTACCCTTGATATCGACTTGGACTAGTGGGAGATTGTTGGGATTTCCCCATGTGGATAGTCCTGCGTCGATACGGGTCCATATTCGTTTCGGACCCTCAAGTATAAATACCGTGTCTTGTGATGGTGTGAGACACATCAAGTTAATCTGGTCTGGGTAATCGGTCCCCTCAGCCATACGTGAGTTGCCTGTCCCCATCACTGGGCTGTTATGGCTGAGGAGAGAAACCCACTGCCGCCGCCGCCACCGCCGCCGCTGGGGAGCGAGCATATGGGGACTGTAGCCGTTCTTCCCACAGCCGCCGACATTCAGTCGGCGGTCATCTCTACAGGTTCTTTTTTTTTTCGCCCTCTATGAATCACACACACATGAATCATGATTGTTATTTCGATTTCTGCATTTTCGGTTTTTGGTCGCTATCTAGATTCTTCGCGTTGCTCCAACAAGAAGATCTAAGATAAACTTCCCATATCACAACAGTTTTTGTTTATCTTTATCATATCTAAGCAGTAGCTTGATCCAATCCCTAGAAACTCTGTTATCTTTTTTAGAGATTTACCCAAAGTTGTATATCGTCCATTATAAATATGGACGATCTGTCATGAATACAAGCAAGTAAAGTTTTCGTTCTCTGTTTTTCCCTGTTCTTTACCATTACAAGTTTATCAACATTACATATTTGTGTGATATGTAGTTCTTGTGAAGAGAAACGATACTGTAGAAAACAGAGAGCGGTAAAACATTAAAGGGGAGGAATCGAAACAGGGGAAGAACAAGAGTACGACTGATAGAGAAACAAAAGTTTTTGAATTCCATTAGCTCTGTGAGATTTCGTCATACACATTTCGGTTCGGAATACAGAACAAGTATCCAGAATGAATTTGCTAATACAGAAAGAAGCAAATAAAATCAAACAAAATCAATGTAACAATAACTGTGGGAGGCAACCAGCCACAACGCTTGCAGGGCTCAGCGATCTTCAAAATGATTCTGCTGCTCCCCTTAGTTCAACTTTCGAGTAGGCTTACAATTCTACTGACCCATTCCATACAAAGGCTTTAGGAAGCAAAACAATCCACGGTATAGGTTTGCTTGGTCTAGTTGCCCTGCCAGCGGTAGCCGGGCGAGCTCCGGGTTTCATGTTTCCGGTTCCATGGCATCTCTGGTGCAGTCATTGATGCTTTATCGTTCTCTTCAAAGGTTTTTTATCCTTGAAAATTAAGAAGCCTATTAGATTTAAAAACTGGGTAGATCAGGCTTATTTTCATTTAACTCATTTATGTTTGAACATGAGGAAAGGAAAAACCAATGATGATACAGCAACAGTTTTTCACAACAACGAAGATATTTTTAGTTTAATATCTACCGTTAATTTGGCTTTATAGATCGGTAATTTGGCTTTATAGATAAAAAGAGATGGCACACGCTAGAGACTAGTTTCAAATTTATACATTATTTGTGCGTTACAAAGGACCTACGTCTTATATATTGCGGGTAGATAACCGATGAATTCCAACTTAAGAACTTAACTCCTTTTCTTTTTCGTTGCTTATGCATTGAGGCGTTTGATCGGCAAAGGTTCGAGCAAATGAACAGTGAGTGGCTTCTTCTATAAGAGATATTGAGCTGCCAAATTGCCAATATTGCAGGCCCTGTTTTGTGATCCAGAATTTTCAGAGACTATAACGCCATAACATGAAATTGGAAACAATAAACAGATCATGCAACATAGCCGCGCAGATGGCGGCAATGGTTATGACGCAGAGGAGATTATGATGTGGTGAAGATCACGACAATGAAGAACATGGTGGATCTGAGGAACGGTTAATGATAATGCAGGAACGAAAGAAATATGGTGCAGGAAATGGTAGTAAAATCTCTTGTAACTGCTCCTCAAAACAAGGAATTATTTCGGGTGTAAGCGCTTATATATGAAGAGATGGCCACTCTATCGACTCAAAATCCACAATGTCAATAACATGATTGAACAATGCCGGTTGGCATCCAATAAATCAAGCCATGAAAAAGCAGAACGGATCTTTAGCAATTGCTGTAGTACTATTAATCATGAGCAAAGAAGAGCCGAGAATTCATTACAGAGAAAAGAAAGGATCAAAGGTATTTCAACATATGAAATTTTATCAACGCGCACAACAAAGGCAAGATGGGTATATTTTATTTACTCGAGTGCTCAAGCATTATGGTGTGGCTAGCCAGCCACTGGCCTCTCTACATCATCTTGCCTTTTCATCTCCCATTCAAAAGAAGCAGAAAATTGAGAAAGCCTCGACATGTCTGCCGTCACTTCGATTGTGGCAGAAGCCATATCTCTTAATCGCAAGATGATCTCATCGTCATTGCATAAGGTCAGGCAAGTGCCTTCCAGATGCTTTGTGGTCTCGAACGCGAGATGGCCGTCGTCTGCGACGACTGATACCAGGATGGGAGAGGGCAATTTATCGAAGGTGAACTGCGCTCTGCTCAAGCAGCGGTTGGAGTGGGGAACATTTGGAAGCAAGAAAGGCAGATGCCCACGTTGAACCCATGATATTGCGGGTGTAGACGATTCGCTCTCATGTAGAATATCCTTGACACCAGAAGGACGAGTGAACTCTCTTGGCACTAAAGTTAACGCAGGGAGGGTAGTTCCTCGCAAAAACGGATCAATTCTGATGTTCCATATGATTAATTAAACAAATTTTGCACGAGTACGAAGAGAGGAAGACCCAAATAAGAGGCAGGAGGATTGGCCTTCCTCCAGCCTAATCGACTTGAGATTTCAATACAATCGAACTCTGAGGCACCAGAAGGAATAAAACATGATTTGTGAGAATTAATATCTAACCCAGCAACAGCAGCAAATTCCATAATGACAGATTTTTAAGTTAGAGATGAAGGCAATATCCGCTTATAGATCATCACAATCAAAACATAAAAACTAACCAGGAGATAATATGTTAGAACCTATGATACGAGCTAGGCATAGTATGAAAGAAAGAAAAATTTTCTAGAAAGTTCCTATCATATAGATGGATACATATCGATATTGAACAATGCAAGCAGCTAGAGGATTACATCGACAAGGACTATTTCTCAGCCTTCAATGAACAATGGATACATCTCTGCCGCATCTGATTGGAGTCAAAGATTACAAAGATCTAAGTGGGTCCAAGGTTTCTCTATTTTCCATCTGGAGAAAGATCTTGGCAATGCTCATGTCTTGATCCCACCTCTAAATATTATACTTAAATGTTATTCTTAAGAAAGATATGATTGAAAAGGGTGCGAGCGTAATGAGTAAGAAAATATATCATTATCAAGAGAAACGTAGCTATTGGAAACCTTCCCTATGAAGGCTCGATCTTGTAAAAGCAAGGGCTTTTAAACTTAATTTCCCCGGTCTACACGGCAGTACTATGTGGTTATCAAATTAATAGAAAATTTTCATTTGTTGGGGTTACCTCTTATGTTAATAATTCAGGAAAAAGTATCAGCACTCTTTGTAGCGTTTTTCAATATGGTTCACCTTTTTATAAAAAATGACTAATAAATATGGGTGTGAACTGTCAAGTAAAGTATTGCTTATTTGAGATGAAAAACTATCAACGTAATTTAGTGAAAGAGGATAAAGTGAAGAAATATTTTCAGTTAACGTTCTGAAGTTAACAGAAAAGAATTTCAGTTTTTTTTTTATGAGGTAGTTTTAAGTTTTTAACGAAAATCAGAACTTATTGGAAAAATATTCACAAACTGTGGTTCGTGCTTGAAGTCATAGACAGATAAAAAGATAAGCTTGATGATCAAAAGTTCTCTATATATTACAAAATAGAAGTTTCTCCTCTTGCTTTTGTTCATGTTCTGGTTCCTATTCTTCTTACTTTTTGCTCTTCATATGTCCCTGTTCTTTTATTCTGTTGCCCTTGTTGATTGGCGATGCTTTACCATCAGACTTTTTTTTCAGTGGATTTTCATTTTGTCGGCTCTCTCTCTCTCTCAAGAGCGAAAAAGACCTTTCAGTTGGCATGCATAATCTGGTCAAACCATGTAAATGTGTGTGTATATTTGTATAATATGTACTTGTGAAGAGCGACGATACTGTAGAAAATAGAGAGCTGTAAAGCAGTGAAGTGGAGGAATCAGAACAGAGTACGACTGATAGAGAAGCAAAAGTTTTTGAATTCCATTAGCCGTTAGAGACTTCCATATATACATCTCCGTTCAAAATACATAACAAGTTTCTAGAATGAATTTGTAATTATGGTCAAACCATGTAAATGTGTGTGTATATTTGTGTAATATGTATTTGTGTAGAGCGACGAAACTGTAGAAAACAGAGAGCACTAAAGCAGTAAAGGGGATGAATCAGAACAGAGTACGACTGATAGAGAAGCAAAAGTTTTTGAATTCCATTAGCCGTGAGAGACTTGCTTATATACATCTCCGTTCAAAATACATAACAAGTTTCTAGAATGAATTTGTAATACAGAAAGAATAAAATAAAATCGAAGAAAATCAGAGAAAATCAGAGTGTAAGAACCACTATAGAAGAGAACCAGTAACACCGCTTGCAGGCTCAGTGATATTCTAGATAATTCTGCTGCTCCCCTTAGTTTAATTCTCGATTAGGCTTATAGTTCTACTGACCCATTCCATGAATGAATAGATGACCAATATAGCAGCCTAGAAAGTGGCACTGATGATGGTACTGACAATATTGGAGATTACGAGGCACGCATGGTGAATCTAAGGATCCGTAAAAGACAATGTACAAATCAAAGGAATTATTATGCAGTTAATGGTAATAATAGATCTCTTGTAACTGCTCCTTTTAAACTCAGGTGTAAGAGCATGATCAATCCAGGTGATCGCAGTGAAAAACCATTTAAAACAGCTTCTTTTTTTCTTTTTGTGTTTTTCAACAAGAACATGATTGAACAATGTCAGTTGGCATCCAATAAATCAAGCCCAAGAAAGAAGCAAAAAGGATTTTTAGTAATTGTTGTAGTGCTAGCATTCTTTAACAAAGAAAGTATTCGGACCAAATATCATTTTGTATATGTTCTCTTAGCTCCGGTGCTCAGGTTGAACTGGTGACGGCAGCTGGCTTCTGTAGGTCATCGAGCTGTTTCTTCTCCCATTCGAAAGAGGCAGAAAATCGAGAAAGACTCGACATATCTGCCGTCACTCCGATCGTGCCAGAAGCAATGTCTCTTAATCGCCAGACGATCTCATCGTCGCTACACAAGTTCAGGCTAGTGCCCACCAGATGTCTGGTGGTCTCAAACAGGAGCCGGCCGTCGTCTGCGACGACTGATATCAGGATGGGCGAAGGCAGTCTCTCGAAGGTGAACTGCGCTCTTCTCAAGCGGCGGTTGGCGTGGGGAACATTTGGAAGCAAGAAAGGCAGATGCCCACGTCGAACCCATGATATTGCTGGTGTGAGTGTAAGCGTTTCGGTCTGATGTACAATGTTCTTGAAACCAGAAGGAAGAGTGAGCTCTCTTGGCACCTCCGTTAATGCCGGGAGGGTAGTTCCTTGCAAGAATGGATCAAGTCTGACGTTTCGTTTAGTACATTCCACGACGAAGCTTTGTAATCGTGGAAATGCTGCCCTCTGTTTGCAAGCAATAGTGCGCAATACATTAAAATCAAAATCAATGTAAGGGGCAGAACAAGCTTTAAAGGGCCTTTGGGTGAGTGGAAATAACAAGTTTTAGAGGGCGTTTGGGTGACACCATAAACCAAGTTTTTAGAGTCTTTGGGTGCTACTAAAACTGGGTTTGAGAACAAAACTTGATTTTGTAAAAACGAGTAAAAAACCTTACCCGAAGGTTAGGTTTTTTTACAAAAACCAGGATTTAGTTATATCGCCCAAACAAACTAACTAAATTTCTAAAGCTCATTAAAAATCTAGGTTTCATAAAAACAGTTTTTAGAAAACCGGGTTAAATGGAGTGTCATCCAAACGCCCCCCTAAAATTGTCAGCATGGCCTTCCACAGATTTCTTGACTGAGGCACACCTCTCGGACAGGCTGCACTGCTAGCAATTTGTAGACGGAAAAGAAAGTAAACTACAAACAAGGATAAACTGTCAAATCTGATAAAGCTTGGTTATACTTTTGTGTCAATAGAAAAAAGTGAAGTTTCAATTCTCCTGTTCATACTTTTGTTTGATCGGCATCAAATTTTTAACTAAGTACGCTACGCATTACTGTCTGCTCGTGCAGTCAAAAGGATCGACAACTTTTTATTGTTCCACGTCGTACACGTTATCCTCTATACGCTCTATGAATGGATCCATTGTCACAAAAGCTCTATGAATGTATCCATTGTCACAAAAGACGTGGACAGTATAATACGGTAAAAAAAATACGTATAATACAATGAAGAAAAAAATGTCAAGAATAAAACGGGAAAATGATAGTAAGTTTTTTAAAAATAAATAATAAATCCTAACAATTATATAAAAATAAAATAAATGAGAAATTAAAAAAACATTGGAAAATGGCTAGATTAGCAACAAATAATTTTAGGTACACCTCTGAAACAATTTGCTAACTTAAAAGTTACTTTTAGAGAAATAAAGTTAATAAACTTTTCCCTTCAAAGTGAACAACAAATCCCAAGGAAACTGAGGGGGAAAAGGGAAAAAATAAGAAAGCTGAGGGGGAGAGAGGGAAAAAGAGAGAGAAGCGTTGAGGTTAAAAAAAACCAATTATTTTACAAATATTACATGCGTACCATCTTCAAAAGACATTTTTGCCATTAAAAAGAGCGTTCAAGTTAAAAAAAAAACAATTCTTTTAAAACTATTACACACGTGCCATTTCTTTAAAAAACTCACTCTTTAAAAAAAACGTGGATAATATGCGTTTATTTTTTACCATTTTTTTAAAAAAGGCGTTATATTCCCATTTTATATAGGGATGTCGTTTTTAACGTTTAATACAGCGTTATTTTTAAAATAACGCTGTTTTATTATGGATCTAGAGCCAGAGAGATTACCAGTTTCAATCACAATCCTATTGGCAGCGTATTTACATGATTAAAATTTATAATCAAGAAAAGAATGGATACGTCGTCAATACAATAGTAAAGACCGAAAGAGATGTACCTTGAAAGATCTGTCATTGAAGTTGTCGCTAAGAGCACATGCTGGAGCGGGCAAAACAAGAATTTCCAGATTGGCAATGTTTTCCAGACCAAGGATGTCTTCTAACGAGTCACAACCTCGAAGATTCAATTTCACCAATGACTGCAAGTTCGAAACGTTTACTTCTCTCAGTCGAACGCAGTGGGAAACTTCAAGGTGGAATAAGGAAGAGGAAAGTCGTTGCAGAAGAGAAGCGTGCCCACTCTGTTCCGGCATCTTTGGGGACACAGGCTGAGATAAAGCAGAGGGTTGCGAACTGCCTGGCTGTGGCACAGAGGCAATTGATAGCTTTTCCAAATTACGGCATTGCCTTAACGACAACCTTTGAAGTCTTCCTAGAGAACTTATTGACGCAGGCAAGTCTTTTAGGTTGAAGCAACAGTACAACAGAAGCGTTCGAAGATTTCCCAGATATCCAATACCATCAGGAAGCGACGTAAACATGATGTACCTGATGTGCAAAACTTCAAGGCTTTCTAGTTCTCCGAGCGAATCGGGTAGAGCTTTCATGCTGTTCGCTAAAATTTCGAAAGTGACAAGTTCCTTCAGTGCACCAAAAGAATTAGGTAAACTTTTGAGCGCCATACAACACAATTTGAGTTCCTTAATTCTTCTGAGAGACCCAATGTAGGAAGGTAATTCTCTGATTGCACTGCAGTGCAACTTCAATGAGCTAAGATTGGTCATATTTTTCATAGAATCTGGCAGCTCCTCAGTTTTATAATCAGTCAAAGAAAGTTTGCATATTCTTCTACAAAATAAGTTTGGCAGTATAGCAAGCAAGTCGAGGGATGAAGCATGCACTTCAACTCCTTCCTTTTTGTAATAAATGTTGTTCTCTAATCCCTTCACGAAAGTTCCCTGGACTATCATGTGTTGTAAACATAACAAATTTTGAAGGGAACTAGGTAATGCATTCAGGCACGTGCAACCTTTCAAAGAAAGAACTCCAAGTCTTGTAAGACTTCCTATTGAATCTGGTAACGTTTCAATGCTTGTATTGTCAAGATAAAGCTTCTGTAGTGACTTCATATTCCCCAGGCTTTCAGGCAAATACGGAACTTTGGCACACTTCCGGAGATCAAAAGACTTGAGAGAACTTAATCTGCAAACAGAATCTGGTACTTTGCTCAGAATCTTACATCCTCCTAAGTCCAAGCTCAACAAGCTCTTCAGTATCCCAATAGATTCGTGAACCTTAGTTAACTTTGTGCAGTCACTAAGTATCAGTTTCTCCAGGCAACGGACATTGGTAAAATCAGGAGTGCTAGATATCTCCGTTCGAGAAAGATTAAGAAATTTCAAATAACTGAGGTCCTGAAAAATTTTTAAGCATTAACCTTGTGGTTTGCGAAAGCAGACACATGATAAAAAAAAAAAAAAAAGCAAAAGGAACTCCCACTTCTTATTACCAGTGTTCTCATCAAGGAATAATTGGTGAAGCACTCAGCCATGAGACTGCAGCCAGACATATCAAGCACGGCGACCTTCTCAATGTCAAAATCATGTGGCGGGGAAGTGAAGCGACAGTTTTCCAATGCCAACCATCTCAAACCTTTAGGAAAATGCTGGAAATTGCCTTCAAAGCTTAAGCCCTCAAGCTGAAGAATCCTCAGATTAAGCATTAGTTCAAAGCACTGGGCGGTGAAGCATTTATCTAGATTTGATCTTTGACCTGCTATTCTGTTTTGAATGCCGCTGCTTTCAGTACCTTCAAAATCGTTTCTGCTTTTCGGAAGCATGATTCCTTTGACACGTTCGTTTGGCACCTGGATAAAAAGAGGCAACTTTAGCTCAGACATTGAGTTATAGCAACCTTCCAACTGGGGCAGGCCTCCTGCAAGATTCATTGGCAACTATAGAGTTTTATAGTCACAAGAAGCTTCAAGAAAAATGCAGAAGGTGGTGGGACGTTCCATCATTTCCTCCCTGATCCCCTACAAGTAGGGTCAATCAAGCTCCACATTTGCGTATGAAGCTAATTAAGAGATGAAAAGTGTGTAGAACTCACGATTGTGAGTGAGGTACCTTTATGTAGACCTGTGTGCGATGTATCATGTGTATTGCATTTGACTAAAATGTGATTTCTAAGTATAATGTATAATGAGACAAGTTGAAAAAACTCTTTGTGGGGTTAATTCTCATGCCTAGTCCACAATGTTGTAATCAAATAAACAAACTTCAATCTTTATCTGAACTTCGTACTAATCAGAGAGAGAGAGAGAGACCATCTGGCGAAGCAGATCAAATATATCTTCTGAACTCCATAGCCTACTTATCATCCAAGGCTCGGTGATCCCATGTTGACGAACTATTTCCCTTCCCATGTCCCGGATAAGATCATGCATTGAAAACTCCCCATGCTGATCTATGTTAATAAGTGACCTACTAAGAAGGACCGGAATGACAAAATCTGGGTAGAAACCACATGCTTCCCACATATGAGTTGCCTTCTCTCTGTCCTTACCAATGAAAAAGCATGAGATATCCAGAAATATCTGCTTTTGTTCTTCCACCTTCAATCCATCATAGCTTATCCTCAATCGCTCTTGAATGCAATCGTCAGGAATATTTTGCAACTTATCGAGTAGATATTTCCACTCTTGTACTTTTCTTTTGGGAGATAAAGTCGATCCAATCATTTGAAGTGCCAATGGTATCCCTCCACCAGCTTTAACAAATGCATCCAACAGCTGACGACAACCTTTTTCTGGTTCTCTACCTTTTAAAGCATACAACTTAAACAAGTAACATGATTGCTCATAGTTTAGGCCATTAACCTTGTAAATTTGACCTTCACTCAGACCATGTTCTTGTATTACCTTCCAGTTTCTCGTTGTGATGAAGATCATACTTCCATGTCCAAACCAATCTCTTCCACCAACCAATGCGTCTAGTTGGTACCCGTCGTCAATATCATCTAAGATAATTAGCACCTTTTTGGAATTCATTCTGTTTTTTATCAATCCTTTTCCATCTTCAACGCTATAAATTTGTGGATCATCAATTTTTAGGATGTCATGAGTGAGCTGCCGTTGTAGCTCCAGTTCTCTGTGCTGTTGAAATTTCTCCCTAATATTAAAAAGAAAACTGCTAGCTTCAAACTCAAGAAATAGGTCGTTATAAATGGCCTTGGCAATTGTGGTTTTGCCAATGCCTCCCATCCCATGGATGCCAATGAATTGTACAGCACTGCCATCTTTGCAGAGTTTCTTCACTTCATTAACATGAGCATCAACGCCAATTGGGTGTTCTGCAACTTGGTAAGGGAACTTGCTTACTTCTTTTAGCACCCTTTTAACGATAAGAAGTACCAGCTTTGCCTCATCCCTAACATGATCATTCAAGGAAGGAAAAGATCAGAATGGGACATTAATTAAATAAGGGGCCTGACTTGTGGGAATATGGCCAGGATGGAAATATCACAAAACTTGAAGTGCCTAACTCTTTGGAATTTTTATTCAGCACAAAAAATGGAAAAATATAATTAATGTAGAGAACGTTTACGGGTAGAAGCACCTTTTGCACAATGGAAAAAATTAAAATAGAATCAGGAACTAAACCATACCTTATAAGAGTGTTTTCTGCTCCAGCATGCTGTAATATGCTGGTCTAAAAATAGGTAGCTATGGGGAATCTGACCCAAAGTTTGAGGCAAGTTTGTGAAACAAGAGAAGTACCTCAATCAAATCTTTGAGATAGACTTCTGGGACACTCAGTGTGGCTGCTGCCAAACAACTCCTAAAAAGTACCATGGATTGCAGCTAAACCAACATAAACTGTTCTTACATCACAAACTGTCAATAAAGTCTCACATAGAAACCATCGGTAATGCTCATGTGAGACCGTTTGTTGACAGATTTTTAATTTTGACCACAGGGCACACACGACATCATCGAACTTCATGTGTGTTCATGTGTGTGTGTATATATGTATATATACACGAGAGAGAGAGAGCGAGGACAGGACTTTTTACCCGTTGGCGTCGTTCTTGAGATGGAAGCCACATAAACTGCCTACCGTCTCCAAGGCGCGCCTCCAATTGCTCACCTCCTGCTGATCTATTTCGGTATCGTTTCGGTATCGTTCAAAAGCATGAGCAAAATGGTCAATCTGATCACGAACGTCTAAAGGTTCTACGTCGAAGAACACAGGAATGATGAGCCTCCGGCATGCCACCATCATGGTGATCTCCTTCAGACACCATCTCGACTCCGCGTACCCCATTGAAAAGATGGGCATCAAAATCATGGACCGCTCTATGTAGTTCAGCAATTCCTCTATCTCTTGGCCTCTTTCGAGGTCCTCACTGTCCTTGAAGGCAGAGATGCCATGTAGCTTCAGGCGATCATAGAGATGGCCGGTAAACCCCTTTCGAGTGTCTTTCCCTCTGAAGCTCAAAAATACATCAAACTCAAATGGTGCTGACGATGATGATGCTTCCATTTCACCTTCATCAAGAGCGTCGACTCCTCCTTCAACAGCTTGGTTTGCCTACTTGTTACCTTCTTCTGGAACGACGAACATGTTAACAAAGCTGGCAAGGATGAAAGGGGCAACAAATCCGTTGAAGAAGAAATCGACAATCAAGATATTGATAAAGATGTCAAGCTGATAACAGAAGATCAAGCTGATAACAGAAGATCGTGATCAAGATTGTGATCAAATAAAAAAGGCAGATGATAAGAAAAGGCGACAATTTAGGGATCAAATGAAGATTGTGTTTCATCTAGGCAAGAGCAATATTGCCTATGATAAAACGTGACCCTTCCCTATAAAAGGGACTCAGCTCTACCATTGTAATTATCTCTCCTATCAATAAAGAAAACTCTGAGTGCCTTCTGATCGTGGATGTAGGCTTCCCTAAGCCGAACCACGAGGAAGAACAGATATAGTTCTGTCCGTCTGTCTACAGCAGGTGACAGTCTTCTCTCCACAACGACTGGTACTTAGGGAGACCCATTTGATTCCATCTTTTGGGCGTCTCTTCCTAATCATCCCAGCCAGCTTCAGTCCAAATTTCAGCTCGATCCGAGCTCTGGGCGATTTTTGGCGAATTTTTGAAGATTCAGTCTTTTCTGTCCTGCTGATATTTGAAAAACAGGGGCAACGCTGTTTTCCGCCCCTCGTTTTTTTTTTGCTTGGCGTTCTCACCACGAGCAATCATCCACTGCGAGATTTCACATAAAGAATCTCCAATATGTTACGGATCCAACGCCCCACTGCTCGACCGGAACTAACGCCGGTGCTGGTCGGAATCGAAAGATCTCCGACCGCCTCTCCTGCTGCTTCAAAAACAGGGGCAACACTGTTTTTCGTCCCTTGTTCTTCGTTCGGCGTTGTCATAACTCGTGTTTTCCCACTGCAAGGTTAGTACCAGCAGAATCGCCACTCTGTTACGCTTCCAACAGTACCAAGCTTGACATTTTTCGTGCTTGGAAACGACTGCATTCATTGTTTTTTTCTGCCGCCCTTCCTGCTGTGCTCTCCTACTAAGAAGAAACGCTGTTTATCGTTTTCTTCTTTTTTTATCGGCCAACATATTAAAATCAGTTCTTAAAATGGCGTCTCCTTCAATGCTCGTTTTTCCCTATCCGTATACTATCAGGGTTGCGAATTTCGTCTCTCTCAAGCTACGAGCTGAAAATTTTCTTTTATGGAAAACACAAATTTTGGCATTGATTGAGAGTCAAGACCTTCAAGGATTTTTGACTGGCGATGTTATTGCTCCATCAGAATTCATTGATGATTCTTCTTCTCAGAAAGTTCCCAATCCTCATTTTATTGCCTGGAGAAAAACTGATCGCCTAATCAAGGGATGGATAACTAGTACATTGTCTGAAAGCGCTCTTGGCCTCGTAGTAGGCCTTGAGACCATCCAAGGATATATGGAAGACACTTATGAATACTTTCTCTCGAAAGTCGCGTGAAAGAGAATTTCATCTCATGCATTTGCTCACTTCGCTTAAAAAGAATGATGATTCTGTAGAAGCATATATAGGAAAATTCAAACGTATATGCGATGATCTTTCAGTTATTGAAAAATCTATTGATGAGGGGGCACAAGTTTACTGGCTACTCCAAGGGCTTGGAGAATGATATGAAGCTTTCATTGCATCTATGCTTCGACCACCTACACTGCCGTATGAAGAGGTTGTTTCTCTTCTTCAAAGTTTCGACACACGATTAAAAAGTCCCACTTCTCCTATCATGGCAATGACACACCAACAATCTGGACGAGGACGAGTGCGTGGGCGCAGCTATAGAGGGCGAGGATACTCTCAAGGTCGTGGACACTATCAAGGTCGTGGACACTATCAAAATCGGACACAAGAAAGTTCATCTTCTAATGGTGATGAGAAGAAAAGCAAAAATTCTGTTGTTTGTCAAATCTGCGGTAAGAAATATCACTCTGCCATCAAATGTTTTGAACGATTTAATCATGCCTATCAAGCCGAAGATGCTCAACAAGCGCTCGCTGCTATCACTATTGATGATGCTAATGACTCAGAATGGTTAGCCGATACTGGAGCATCTGCCCACATGACTGGGAACCCTGGTAAGATTTATAAAATGTCTGCTTATCATGGAAATGATCATGTAGTAGTTGGAAATGGCACGTCTCTTTCTATCACTCATATAGGTAACAGTGAAATTGATACGGGCAGATCATCAATTCCTCTTTCTCATGTTCTATACGTTCCAAAATTAAAGAAAGACTTACTTTCTGTCAGTCAATTAACTAGTGAGTTACCATATGTTTTTGAGTTTTCCTCCTCATGTTGTCTTATAAAGGACAGAAGAACAGGGAAAATAGTGGCGCAGGGCAGCAAGCGTGATGGAGTCTATACCATTGGAAAGATCAGACACGCAGCATATTTTTCATCCAGATTTCGACGTGTTTCAGAAGAACAATGGCATTTTAGATTAGGACATCCTCACAATGGCGTTGTGAGACATTTGCAGCAGAAAAATTTGATTAATGTTTGCTCTTCAGTTTCTAGAACTTCTATTTGTCATAGTTGCCAACTTGGAAAATCATGTAGGTTGCCATTTCTTGAACGAGAAAATAAATCTGTTGAACTCTTTGAGAAAATCAACTCAGATTTGTGGGGACCAGCGCCCGTTTATTCACACTTTGGCTATCGGTACTATGTGATTTTTGTTGATGAACATTCTAGATTCACTTGGCTATACCCATTGAAGTCGAAATCCGATTTTTTTGTTTGTTTTCAACATTTCCAGAAATATGTTGAGACACAGTTTAATAAGAGGATAAAAGTCTTTCAATCAGATGAAGGGGGAGAATACACGAGCACAAGATTTAGAAATCACTTAAAATCTTTTGAAACAAAACAACAGTTTTCTTGTCCATACACTAAACAACAAAACGGTATGGCAGAAAGAAAACATCGTAACATCACAGAATTGGGTTTGACTATGATGTTACATGCCAATGTTCCCAAGCGTTTTTGGTTTGAGGCCTTTAGCAGTGCTGTCTTCCTCATTAATAGGCTGCCATCATCTTCTCTCAAAATGGATTCTCCTTACTTGAAGCTTTTTGGACAGCATCCTAAATATGATTTTCTTCGTGTTTTTGGATGCTGATGTTTCCCTTATTTGAGAGACTATGCACGAGATAAATTGGAGCCTCGATCATTGCCGTGCGTCTTTCTTGGATACAGTGACAGTCACAAAGGATATCGCTGCTTGTATCCGGCCACTGGAAGAATGTTTATCTCTCAACATGTTTGTTTTGATGAACATTTTTTTCCTTATAAAAATCCTGCAAAATTATATGATGGAGATTCTCTAACTTCTGATTTAATTTCTTTTGATGAGGAACAAGCGGACATAGAACAATCAGTTTCTGAAGAGAATAGTTCTACTCCAACAAACGTTGATCATGAGGAAGAAAGAAATGAGATTGACACCCATTCTCGGTCTCAAGAAGTTTTGATTGACAATATGACCATAGAAGGGCAACTGGTCCACAGTCAGCCAGGCAACTCCGATCAAGATGCACATGAGACAGCCATAACTGAAAACGTGGAACGAAATAGCACTATGTCAGGTGATGCTCAATCTTTTCATCCTCAAATGGAAAATTTGGAACAAGATCAAAGCAGACATGGAATACTTGATACCACCACGACCGAAAGCCTTGAACAAGGTACTGTTTCTTCTCCTGTCATGGTTAGAACAATGGTTACTAGATCGATGGTTGGAACTATCAAACCTAATCCCAAATATGCCAACTTACATATCTTGTATCAAGATATTCCCAAAGAACCTTCAAGTGTTAATGAGGCTCTTAGAAAATCAGGTTGGAAAAACGCTATGGACGAAGAAATTAAAGCGTTAAATGAAAATCAAACTTGGAGACTTGTACCATATGATCCCAAGATGAATCTAGTTGGATCGA
>JAANDH010000726.1:14652-79193 GCA_011799765.1 Nymphaea thermarum
CATATATTCTGGAAGTGCTAGGATCGATACACTTGTATCCCTTCTGGGTGGAGGAATACCCCAAAAAGACCGCTTTGATGGACCTAGGGTCGAGTTTCTTGAGCGTGGGACTATGATCATGGACAAAACAAACACACCCAAACACCCGAGGGGTCAAAGGCCAGGGATTCTGAGTAGGCCACAAAACAGAATAGGGAGAATGACCATTCAACACACGAGTAGGCATGCGGTTGATAAGATGAGCACTAGTGAGAAGTGCATCACCCCAGTACCGCTTGGGGACATGACGTTGAAACATAATGGCTCGGGTGACGTTTAACAGATGAAGGTTCTTCCTTTCAGCCACGCCATTCTGAGGAGGTGTGTAGCTACAGGATGTTTCATGTATAATACCCTTGCTTCGCAAGAAGTCATCAAGGGATTGGGAGACATACTCTCGAGCATTGTCAGTACGAAGGGCCTGAACAGAGGTCTGGAATTGAGTTTCAACAAATGCAACGAAGTTTTTGACAATGCCGGGAACTTTACTACGTTCTTTCAACAAATACACGAACGTACACCGAGAGTAGTCATCAATAAGAGTCATGAAATAATGGAAACCACGACAAGTAGGTACTCCCGAAGGACCCCAAACATCAGAGTGAACCAAAGCAAAAGGACGGCTGGTTTTATTGGATGAAATAGGGTACGAGGCCCTAACATGCTTAGACAACTGACACACTTCACAAGTAAGTCCAGGGAAACAAAGGTAAAAAGTCGAGGAAACAACTTCTTAATCAACTGGAACGGGAGATGTCCAAGCTGCTCGTGCCATCGCAAGATGGTAGATCTGTCCTCCACACCTGACAACTGTCCACTGGTGGCTGAAATGAGAGCAGAAGCAACCTGCACGGGCAGTCTGTAGAGTCCATCAATAACCGAACCAATCTCAATCTTCGTCCCCGTCACCAAGTCCTGCAGAAAACACCGATTAGCAGAGAAGATTAGATTGCAATTGAGTTCTTTGGTAATACTGCTGACAGATAACAGATTCACCGGAATATTGGGAACATGAAGAGCATTATGAAGTAGATATTTATTCAACAAGGACAAACTCCCTTTTCCAGCCACAGAATTAGAAGACCCATCAGCCATAGACACGCGTTGCTGCCCGGAAGACAATTTGTATTCTTGAAACATCTTAGGATCCCCTGTCATATGATGCGTAGCTCCGCTATCAACAATCCAATCACCGACCTTGGGAGTCATCGCTTCAGCCATCACGGTCACCAAAGAGAGACAAAGACAAAACAACACCGGGAAACCCTTCACCGGCACAAGAGACAACAAGACAAGGGGCGACAAAACTGACGGCGACGAAAGAACAATGGCGCGCGGAAAAACGATGAGCACCAACGGGCAGTAAAATCCTTGGATAGAATCACAAGAACAAGAGAAAAAATCAAGTTCTATTTAGAAGGGAACGATAAAGAGAGAGGTAATATCGTCACCGGATTCCCAATCAACCCCAAGAGTGAACAAAATGTCGATTGGGGAAAACAATCGTCGATGTCGCTCGACGGAAGCGATTCCTACTCTCTCTTGGGCTGCAATCTCCCATGGGTAGAGGTTGCACCACTCGTTCTCCTTGCTGGAATCAAGATTCAAGAGGCAAACCAGCAAGTATCAGGGTATAGAAGTGAATAGAAAATCAACTTCGAGATGAGGAAAGCCTTCACCCGTAAGACCAATTTAACCCCGGTCTTTCGTAAGAAAAAGGGGGATGCGATCGCCGGAGCGCCGGCGGACGTTGAGGCAATCCTCAAGTTACGCTCCTCTCCTCTGTATGTCCTCTATCAAGTCACGGACCAGCCACCTCTTCTTGCACGATAGGCGCCAAAAAAAAAACAGATGGAATCAAAGATCAACCAAGCAAGATATTGCAGGTAAGAGGCGGATGCACTTCACCGGATTTGCAAAAGACCCCTAAGAAGTGGCGTGAATAGGGGGAAGCAAGCCTAGGAAGCGCCTAAGCACGCATATCTTCCTTCTTCTCCGGGAAGCAAGACGACGACACCGGTCAACAATACAAGAACGATGGCGCAAGAGCGACGCCGCAAGAGGGGTTGACAGCGGCGGCGGCGGCAACGGCGACAGTGGTGGCAGCGATGGCGGCAGCGGCGACGCTGAAAAACGCAGGAACGGCAGCGGAAGGAACACACCGGCGGCAGCCATAATTCGTTATTCGAAGACCCAATGCTATTCAAGCAGATAGCATAATCAATGCTCTCACGTATTCGTTGGTCAAAACTCCTAAGCCACTGAATATCATGATTACAGAAAAGTTCAAAAAAACAAAAGGTAAAAAAGACCTAGAAATATTCAAACCTGAAGAGAAGAACACAAAGGCAAAATAAACTCCATACCTTCATGGTTCCATTGTAACACACCGGCGGCGGCGGTGCTGGACGGCGGCAGCGCTGGGAACAGCGACGGCGGCAGCGTTGTTGGACGGCGGCGGCGTTGGAAACAGCAACCTAGGCGGCACGGGAAACGGGGACGGCCTAAACGGCGACGGCGCAAACAACGACGGCGACGGCACACTCAGCAGCGGTGGCGCAGACGGCGGTGGAAAAGGGGACGTCGGCGGCAGATCAGGGCGACGTCACAAGAGCAGCGGCGGCAAAGGGCCAGACAACAGAAACAGACGCCGGAACTTCAACGGCGTCGGGCGACGGCAACTTCCACGACGAACGATCCACGAAAACCGCTCTTCTCCAACTTCGATGGCTCTGATACCATGAAGAAACACAAACCACGAAGAGGGAGAAGAGAAGACGAACACACGATGTACGTGGAAAAACCTCAAACGAGGAAAAAACCATGGGAAACTCTACCTAGGTGCACAACCGCAACCCTAGGAGAGAGAAAATATATTTCACTTAACTCAACGATTACACGTAAGTGACAAATATAAAGAGGGAGAGAAGAAGTGCCGCCTAGGGTACCGAACCAGCCTCGGTACCCGTGCCCCACAGGAATTATATCATGTAATATTTTTTTGGTTTCTATAATTACTGAAATTTAATCCCCTAATATTCCAACACGATCATCACATCATTTGAAATCTTTGTTGAAAGATGTCGTATTTTTGTCACTTTGTTATGTTACATTACATATGGGAACCATTTTAGAATTTTGCAAGATGGAGATGTAGATGAAAATAGAAGGGAGATGGCAGCTTAAGCAGGCATTATCATTTTAAAGTCAGTGGACATAGTAGTGGTTAAAAGAGAAGGCAGATGGAAGCACTAGCAGACTCCATCATTTTGAAGTTGGTGGACATAACAGCAATCACGGCGACTCATGAATGTATACATACAAGAAAACACGCATACATATATACGAACACACATTTGATATATATATGGGTGGGACTGTGTGCATGAGAAATATAAAGAGAGAGGGGGGAGCCCTATGCCTTATCCTTTTAAAGGATGTTCCTTATTGAGGGGTTACTTGACTGCAGGAAAAGCTGATCTAAGTGAGGTTGAAAATAAACCCCTCATCTTGAGGGGCAATTTTAGATGTGATCTATGATAGGAAATGATTCTTGGATCATGTGACATTAACATGGAGCATGCTATTAAATTGCTTAAAAGATTGACAGCCAGAGTCACATGTTGGCAGATTTCTGAAATGCTTAAAAGATCCAGGTCCGTAATGGATAAAACTTAATGACTTGAATGAAAATTGGGTTCTTGTTAAATAAATTAACAAATAATTAGCAATGGTGCAAATCAAGTACGGTTTTTGGTTGTGGATGTAAGTTGACAAGGCCAAACTCTATAAACCTTCTGCTTATTTCTTTAATTTTTCATCTGCTTTTTCACTTAAAAACTATCCTTTATTGGTCAAACTTTTCACGTGAGCAATGCTGCTGCTGCTGCTTCTGCTGCCCCAATGGGCACAAAAGTTGGTCCATCAAAAATGTGTTCGGCAGCCAAGTAAGGTCTATTTCTCGCTGCATCATCTTTAGTCAAGGTTTCTTCCTCTTGAGACTAATGGTTTTTAAATTGTAGGAAGGCTTGATGGTTGATAGTGCCTTCTAGTTGTAGATGAATAATCTCTTGCAGAGCAGATTTCAGGTTTCTTCGTTACAAAGGTATTCTCTAAGTGGAAACTTTTCTTCTGCTGGAAAAAATATATCCTGATTCTCCAATACGGGTTAATATGGATGATTCTTGCTAAACTCATTGCAGTATGAGAGCCCGACAAGGAGAGAAAAGATTCATCTCATCATGTTCTCAATTCAGTCTCATAACATGTTAAACATCAGGGGATCTAAAGAGGCAATGGTTCATATGAAGCTAAAAATAGAGCAACATCAACAAGTTTGTGAGAATGCCAAATGCTGTAGAAGGAGAGAAAAATTCGTCATTTTCTCTGTTTGGCCTCTTAAAGTAGTTGTAAAATGAAAGGATCTGAAGAAGCACCATCCTTGTGAAGCTAATTATGAAGCGATTACAAGAGGTTTCTGAGAATTCAGAATACTGGATGAAAGGAGTACATATATCACAAAGTTGGAAACTTGGAAGGTGCAAGCCTGTTCAGTGTTCTCAGAACTCTGCACCAAAAAAATTCATGTGCTATATGACTTGCCCACGTTGGACCAACGTAACTGTCATTGCCGAAGGAGAAAACCATTTAAACCATATCTCTGGAGACCATATTTAAATTCTAGAAAAGAGACTGGTTCTAACTTCAGGGAAAGTTACAAGCTTCTCTTTGATTACAATATGATTTTACTATGTCATTATGGAAACTAAAATAAGGAGTAATAATGGCTGAGAAAGTCATGTATAAGGGCACATATTAAGGAAAGATCTTACCACAAAATTACTTCACTTACTTTGCTTCCTGTTCGTTTCATGATCTGCCTCTCATTAGGTTTTTGATTTGCTTCTACTTTGTTCCCTAAAAATATTTATGGTTTTCATTTCCCTAGTCATTTCTGGTTCCCTCTTCCACGGTTGGTAACTCTGCCTTTTAGGCTTTCATGTTGCTTTGTATGCTCAAATATTTTCCCTCTAGCATGGGAATGACGGTCAGCAGTTCCCTTTCGGAGAACATTACAGCAGTCATTGTTTCCTACATGTGCTAGTGATTCAAAAGATGAAAAAACCTCTAGCATCACGGTTTTAGGACGGAGGATGCTGGGATTGTAAGTGGAGCATTAAGGAATATATCGTAGCAACAATGCTAGCAGAGATATATTGCTTTTGAAAAACCAAAAAAACGGATTGGTTCGCGCTGGTAGTCGTTCATTGGTGGCAGGTGATATTAGGCATGTCAGGTTGCTGAATGAAGCCATAAGCAAGTTGCAGAGATAAGATTAGAGGGCACTGTGCTTCCCATGTGCTGATGTCATATGAACCCGAGGGAAGAGGAGGATTGCTTTAGTAGTTGTAGAATGCCGGTTACCCTTTCATATGAATTGCAGGGAGATTGAGCAGGAAAATTTTATGAGAAAAAAACACAAAGATAAGTACCGGTGTGGCTTGTCGGGATGACGCGGAAGGGCAAATTACCTCCTATTTCTCCTGTGTTCAAGCATAAGCTTGATTGGGGACTCATCCAAGCTTATTCTAACTCGATTAAAGCTGGACATGATAATGGTGATTGTCTAAATCAGCGTTTCTTCAACCAAAGCTGAAGCTACCGGACAAACTTTGTGAGGTTCGTACGCTGCTCTAAATCGTGCTACTTTGGACCAATGTTCTGAAAATCACCCTGAATTTGCTTATTCAAATTGAATGGCTGCCAAACAGATCTGATTCACAGGCTAATTCAAGGACACCAAGTGGCTTAAGCAATTCATTTTTTATTATTTTTAAATATTTAACAGTTTTTAATTTAGTTATTTTTACACGTTTTTTTTTTTATTTCTTACAAATATGTGACTTTTCTATTCCCTAATTTAACCGATCCAGACGAATTATTCAGTCGGCCGATTCATTAATCAGCATCCACTTCGGTCGAACTACGGATATTAGTACAGGTTTCGAGGTCACTGCAGTAGGATCCTGCGCTTTCGAGTCTCGATTCTTCACCATTGTTTCACCATTGTGCAAACAAAAAAGGATAAAGGAAAGGAAAAGAAAATGAACGCAAATGTTGACCATGATTTTCCAATGACGCCTCTATCTTGATTGGAGCTGCTTCATCTATTAGTGAATCCATGTAAAACTGGTGGTGGTTTTCGCTTAAGTAATCTATTAGTGAATCCATGTAAAACCGGTAGTGGTGTTTTATTTTGCTTGACAAGTCAGTATTGGGCACATTCCTGTGACGTAACGCCAAAAGATGCACCTTTCAACATCGACTTTAATCGACTGCCTCGTGCCCAACTCCATAGCCAGACATATTGAGTCAGAGTTGGCATCGATTGCTATCTAATTGCTTCTTAAGTGGGATCTATGGAAAGCGGGCATCATTTATGTTCAAAATTCTTTATGTTGAACAGCAAAAGAAGCTGTCAAATAATGTGGTCTTTGTTCGAGAATGTGAATCCTGTGGCTTAGGGATACGGGCAAACTAGGCCCATCCAATATTTGAAACGTGCCACTGCAGTGTAGATGGCATATCATAACCTGGCAGGGACGCCCTTGGTTTGGTTATACAGATTTATTTCAGGCGACATGAAATCCACTCATTTGGCGAGGCTGTCCCACCTTGGAGGTGACAGGCATTTCTGATTGGTTCTGTTATCTCTGAACTTAATCACCTTTTCTTCCTGTGCATTTCAGTATAGATTAGACATCTCTGCCCCACTCTCGCTGGGTTCAAGCACATACCATCCACGCCATGCCTATTTCAGCACACAGATTTGAAATCTGGCTCACAATATGACCCTCATTCTATATCCAAGAGCTTGAATTTATTGTGGCATAATGGATCCCTAACTTAGTTGCTGCTTGGTGCTTGGTGAGGATAATGATTTTAATACCTCTGTGATTGCAGAAGGTAAGGATCTGGCTTCTCTAAGACTACCCTCTTTACTTTGACTCTCTACAGAGTTCAAGGAAAATTAGCTAGGGATTTACAAGCTTCTTGCTTTCTATCTTTGTCTTTGTAAAAAAAAAGTGGTAAACGAGCCGCTGCTTTTCCTTGATTAGTGTCCCTTAAAGTAAGCCTTTATTTTTCATGCAGATAGAGATTAATAATCCACTAAGTCTTTATTTTTCATGCAGACAGAGATTAATAATCCACCACATGAAAAAGAGCTCTAAGGTCCTATCTCATTTTATTTTTTGCCTTTCAAGAGACTAGCACCCACACAAAAGCAGGAAATCAATTTTTTTTTAAATTTACATGTAAAATTTTTAAAGAAATCATTTATCCTATATTAAAATTTTAAAGAATTATATTTTGGCTTTCTATTAAAATTTTGAAATTATAATTGAGTTCTCATGAAAATTTTTTTGCTCTACCCTTGAAAGTGAGGATGCACCATCTAAAATAAGTTATTGATAAAGGCGCAATACAATTTAGCAGCTTACAAATCATCCTACTAAATTGCGATAGCTCTTCTAGGAAAAGGGAAAATGTGTTAGTTTTGATTTCTCCAGCGATGACAGTCAATGCTCACTGGCACTGAAAGTATGTTTTGTTAATTCAATTTCCAGAAAAGACAGTTCGACTTCTCATTTTCTCTTTATTGGTACTCAAACTACTAAACTTGCTTTTTAGCATTTGCAGATGGGTTGAAACCGGTTGCTCCCAGTTGGCCAAGCAGCCCAATGAACATGTATGGTGCCACGTATTTCTATTTATCATGCTTCGGCTAAGCAACGAAAGTAGGGAGTGGTAGAAGATAGGAAATCTTCGGGTCCCACGACCTCGTTAGAGACAAATTGTCAGCGACATGCTGTAAGTTTTTCGAGGACCACAGCATGCCTGGGCAGCACTGGCTTTTTCCTGCACCATTGATTACATTGGTCCACCCACCTTTTGTCATCTAGAACACCATCTAAGTAGAAAATGATTAGAGTTCACCTCCATAGACGAAAAGAAGGGTAAAGCTTAAACTTTTGCTGCTTGGCTCATACTACCACGCCTGAGCTAGCGGCTAATAATTAAATGACAGATGCCCATGTCTAATTGTGATTGTAGTACGAGAAACTTGAGAGCTTCTCTTTATGTTTTTTTCTCAAAAAACTGTACAGCAAATTGGATGCTGTGATTGTCTCTTTAGGAATTTTTACTTCTTGGCATTTGGCAACGGATTGGCCTGTCCTTATTAGGAGTTTTGCGTTTTCATTCCCTCTGAATTTTCCTTCCACTCAAAGGTGATAGGACCATGAAAATAATATTCACTGAAGTCAGTCAGCCACACATTTTGGCTTGTGGATTGCTAGCTTTCCATGCATCAGATTGAGTTCTTGATGACTTTTATTTACGTTGGACTTAGAAGATATGGCAAGATCGTCTATGCTTCGTGAACCATGGGGACTTGGTATTCTGGATATTGCTAAACTGCAAAATCTGCTTGCTTCCTGCTGAAACTTTGTATTTTTGATGCCTTCTGTCTAAATTTTTTGTTTGTTGATGCCTTCCAAGGTTCAGCAGGTTAAGGCTGATGAAAGACAGATTTGGAGACGGGCATAGGGAGCTCATCTTTCAGACTAGCTTTAGATGAAGTAACGAAGAAGGTTGGGTGGAATCCTGTTTGGTTACAGAAGAATCGAGAAAGAGGAATATGCTAAAGTCTTCATGCTGGTCAGGGTAACCTTCCTTGTTGCTGCTTCTATTGCAGCTTATGCAATTAGGCAGTCTAACCTTCAGAAGTCTCGTACCCTATCATCAGGTACCAACCTCTTCCGAATTATGCTTCATTCTAGTGATCGCTTAATAGTTAGTGTTTTTCTTTCCAGTTCTTAGTTTCTCCTATCATAGAAGCGAAGGATACGGTTGTTTGATGGCTACTCGTTATATGTAATTTTCTTTAACCGGCTAAACTTGGGTGTTTGTTCTTTGCTGACAGACAAGAAATATGCAAGCCATAGGAAGCATGAAGATAAGGAGGGAAAGGAAGAAGCGAACTACCCTGACGATATCCCAGAAACTCAACAAGTGGGTGCTTTATGGATAGTCAACAGTTTCTTTTGTCTGCTGCTTTAAGAAACCGAATTTGAGATACTAAGTTTTCAACTCAATTGTCATGTTCTGCAGGTTGAATATGAGGAAACGGAAGAGGAAGAAGAGGTTAAAAGGATCAGCAGTGTAATAAGCCCCGTTCTGAGCAATGCTGCTCTTATTGATGAAGATGAACTGAACTTACCTGAATTTGAAGATATTTTGTCCAGCGTTATAGAATTTCCATTACCCACTGACAAATTTGACCTAAAAGAAAATTCCCAGTCTGAGAAACAAAATTCTGTTTATGAAGCTGAGATGAAAAGCCGTGAGATTGAATTGGATAGATTGCGAAATTTTGTGAAGGAATTGGAAGAAAGAGAAGTAAAGCTCGAAGGTGAGTTGCTCGAATACTATGGCCTCAAGGAGCAGGAAACCAACATTTCTGAATTGCAGAAACAGCTCAAAATCAAGAGTCTGGAGATTGACATGCTAAATGTCACTATAAGTTCGCTTCAATCTGAGAAGAAAAAGCTTCAAGATGAAATTTCTGAAGGGGCTTCAATGAGGAAGGAGCTTGAGACGGCAAGGATGAAGATAAAAGAGCTCCAGAGGCAGATGCAGCTTGACACCAACCAGACTAAAGGACACCTGCTACTGTTGAAGCAGCAAGTTACCAGTCTCAAAGAGAAAGAAGAAGAATTCGCCAGAAGGGATGTTGATGTAGAGAAAAAGCTCAAGACTCTCAAGGAGTTGGAGGTGGAGGTGGTGGAACTGAGGAGAAGGAACAAAGAATTGCAGCATGAGAAGAGGGAGCTGACTGTGAAGCTGGACGCCGCCGAGGCGAAGATAGCTACTCTTTCGAATATGACAGAGGTATCTATAAATAAGAAATTTACATTGCTCAAAAAGTTCCCTTGGTGAGTCGTTGTGTCCTTGGATGGGCTTGCCAGCCAAGCATCTAATTGGTTCAGTTGACACAATTTGACTGAACTTTTCAGACCTAACTGGTGGTAGTCCCAATTTTTGAACTAAGTTTGTGTTTACTTTCGGTTTGAGATTCTGCAGCCACCTACGAGCTTGAAACTGCTAACTTGGTTCTGTTTGGTATGATTTGTTATGCTTGCCTACTTTGTGCATGCAGCACAAAAGAGCCCCATGAGTTGGTCCCTAAAGATAATCTTAAGTTTAAAGAGATCAAGGGTTCAACAGTGAAGGCGTCAAGCGTGATATGGATGGCAGTGTTATCGGCTGGTCCTATCCTGCTAATAAAAGAAACAATACAAGGGTCGTGCCTAAAAACGAGGGGCTTAATAACCTCTCATGGTGTCGTTCGTTCGCGGACTTCTGCCAACAATTAGTCGCCTGACCCTCCTTAAGTGGAAATATTTTTGGTGGCATCATATGGTTGGCCAACTTGCCAAGTTTCTTGATTGACTTATGTCCACAAGGTTAGGTCTAGTGCGTAAGCTTGTTGTCTGGCCCAGACCGAGAGTTTTCTCTCACAAACAGTTCTCGATTCGTACTTGTTGGGTCCGTGGTGATTCACCAAGTTGCTTTAACCAAGATCTTTTTGCTCATGCTGTCTGCTGAATCTTTGGCTTTGTTCATCTCCAAAAAAGGTTACTTTTTTTTTTTTTCCGTTATGTTCTTCGTGAGAACAGCGTTTCCAGTGTTTGCTGTGACTAGAGACCATAAAAATAGTATGTTTTTTTGTTGACATGAGCATTTCATCTTGAGTGAACGGTATCCTTGTGGCCCTATTGTTCCATGTATTGGTTTGTGGAGCATGGGCTTCTCCATTGTTAAACATTTTGGGGGTTCAATCTTCTCTTTGGTACCAGTAATACGTTCATATCCCACACGCACACGCGCACAGAGATTTTGGAGCAGTTTTGAGAATGTAGCAAACTTGTGGGTCGTAGAGAATTAGGAAATACTTAGTTGTAAACAAATAAATAGATAAAATCGAAAAGAGAAAGGTGGCTCCTTCAAAATGGTCATGATTTTCATTATTAAATTTCTTCACATTCTGTGGCACTTTAGTAGATTAGATGAGACACTTGTACTGAATTATTTAAAGGTCGAATGACTTGAACCATGTGCAGCGTCGGATATTGCAGTTTCAGTAGGGGGCAAAACTTTTTTTCAACTTTACTAGAATAATAACACATCGATATCTGAAATGCTTCCATTCTCGCGCATTCAGTGCTAAAAAATGCATCATGAAGGATGTAGGCGAATTTAATGTATTGGTCACTTAGTATATAGCTATTTTGCCCTGTGGCAGAGTGAAATGGTAGCCAAGGTAACGGAAGAGCTTAATGGGTTGAAGCATACAAACGAAGGCCTGCTGAAGCAAGTAGAAGGTCTGCAAGTGAACAGGTTCAGTGAGGTTGAAGAGCTGGTCTACCTACGTTGGGTGAATGCATGCTTGCGTTACGAGCTGCGGAATTACCAAACTCCTTCTGGAAAGATCTCTGCTCGTGATCTCAGCAAGAGCTTGAGCCCCAAGTCCCAAGAACGTGCAAAGAAGCTCATGTTGGAGTATGCTGGATCTGACATTGCTTCCCAGCAAGGTCAGGGCGACACCGACCTTGATTCTCTACCATCGACCCCTGGGAGCGAGGATTTCGATAATGCATCCATTGATAGTGCTTCCAGCAGGTATAGCATATTGAAGAAAACAAGTTTGATTCAGAAACTTAAGAGGTGGGGCAGAAGCAGAGACGATTCTGCTGTTGCATCACCAAATAGATCATTTGGGGAGAGTTCTCCAAGACCAAGCATAAGCAGATCCTCCATGTCAATTTCCAGAGGTCCACTAGAAGCCCTCATGATCAGAAATGCAGGAGATGGAGTTGCCATCACCACTTTTGGGAAGAAAGAGATTGATCCATCTGATTCACTTGGCTCGCCAAATCTTCGGCCGATTAGAACTCAGGTGCCAACAACCGATTCGCTTAACAGTGTGGCTGCTTCCTTCCAGCTCATGTCTAAGTCAGTTGATGGTGTTTTAGATGAGAAGTATCCAGCCTTTAAAGACAGGCACAAGTTGGCACTAGAGAGGGAAAAGGTAATCAAGGAGAAAGCAAACCAAGCTAGAGCAGAAAGATTTGGCGAAATCTCAAAGTTAGAGATAAGGCCCAAGGCAGACAAGCTGAATAATAGTTCTGTTCCATCGCCAAGAACTCCATCTGAGAAGAAAGTTGGTTTTGATGACAAGAGTACTTCACAAACGCGTTATTCAAACGAAAAGAACGACGATGACGGTAAGGTTGATCCTCATGTTGTCAACAAAATTAAGCTGGCCCAAATAGAGAAGAGAGCCCCGCGGGTGCCGCGGCCACCGCCAAGGCCATCAGCTGGTTCTGCAAGTGCTACTAGCACTGCTGCTGGTGGAGCTGCAGGGGTGCCACCACCACTACCATCTGGTGGCCCTCCAAGGCCACCACCTCCACCAGGTGGCCCACCACCGCCACCTCCACCACCAGGTTCTTTGCACAGAGGCCCGGGTGGTGGTGACAAGGTACACCGTGCCCCCGAATTAGTCGAGTTGTACCAGTCTCTCATGAAACGTGAAGCAAAGAAGGAAATATCTTCTTTGGGATCGGTAACCTCTGGTAGTGCAGACGTGAGAAGCAACATGATTGGTGAAATTGAGAACCGGTCTGCCTTCCTATTGGCCGTGAGTCTCTCTCTCTCTTCCCCATGTACAGACTAATTTGGTAGTAGGGACTGGCCACCAAGATAAAGAATAATTTATTTACACCTGAAACTTGCTCAAATTTATTTAATTACTTGTTAACTTGACTTCATCTTCTCTTGATGCCATTATTTGGCTAACGTGAAGCTGCAACTTTGGCCAAATACAGGTGAAGGCGGATGTAGAAACCCAGGGTGATTTTGTTCAGTCCTTAGCAGATGAAGTCCGTGCTGCATTCTTCGCGAACATTGAGGATGTTGCCTCTTTTGTCAACTGGCTGGATGAGGAGCTATCCTTCTTGGTATTATATGCACTTTTTAGTCTCTATAACTATAAATTTTATTGATGTTGGTGTTGCAAATTTCCTTTTTCAGGAAGAGTACAAACCCAAGTAAGCCAATTATCCAGCTTGGTGTTGTCTTTAAGTTTAGCCTTTTTCATGGTTTTGGGGGGAAATCATTTTCTTATAGAGCAGCAAGGAGCATCGGGAACTTGTATTCTTCACATGGAACTTTTTCACTACTCCTTGCCCAGAAGAAAAATTGATGAAACGAGGGGATATGGAAGAAAATGCGAATCTAACACATTCTCTTAAGAGTCTGCATATTAATTTCTTAATTTTTCTCTAAAGCCTTTTTGATGCATTAAGCCAGCGAAGTCGGAGAATTACATGTGAAAGTGAGTTTCTTCTCCGTGCAAGACACAGTTCCATCGTATGTTCGTAATAGTGCGTGATAGATCACATGTAAAACTACATTACGGGCCAAGACAGTTCCATGTCGCAAACCAAGTCAAGCGGACAGGTCTTAGACGGGTGGTCGAATATCTCCTATTTTCCCTTCAGACGGTTCCGTGTTGCAAACCCAGTCTTAGACACACTTCCATGTCGTTTTCTTCCTAATGGATATGGATCATCTTTGACGAGTGATCTGGAGGTATCACTCTCTAGCCATTGTTAGATCCGATTATAAAGTGTACAACCTTCGGAGATTTCTTTTCCATGCTTTCTTTTCTGTTGATCAACAAATAGTCCAGTTTCCTTAGTTTCTGTTCTTAGGTTGCACGATATAGTTCAAGATCTTATGTTACCCTTTTCTCTTGTTCTAGGTCGACGAACGTGCTGTTCTGAAACATTTTGACTGGCCGGAAGGGAAAGCTGATGCATTGAGAGAAGCAGCATTTGAGTATGAGGACTTGATCAAGCTAGAGAGGCGAGTGTCAACTTTTACTGATGACCCAAAGCTTTCATGTGAAGCAGCTTTGAAGAAAATGTACTCTTTGTTGGAGAAGTGAGTAGTTCCCTTTTAAGAAATTCTTTATATCCCTACTCGTGGTGTTAACTTTGATGGCTGTCTTCTACCTGCGATATTTTTACCTCACTGTGAGTTGCAGTGCCTGACAAATTGTTTGCATGATTCTTCTTTTTACCAGAGTTGAACAAAGTGTTTATGCCCTCCTACGGACCCGAGAAATGGCTATTTCGCGGTACAAAGATTTCGGCATTCCTGTTGATTGGTTGCTAGATTCAGGCGTAGTGGGCAAGGTACGAGGAATTTCCTCAGTTTCTTTGTGCTTCTCATCAACTGCAGTAATTGAATCTTCCTATTATTTACAACTTTACGTCAGATATTCCTATTTGCCTTCATAATGCTGGCTCCTTTTTATAATTTTCTCTTTTCCAAGGGAAGGTCGACGGTTGATGGTTTCCTTTGAGGAACAACTGGACTTTGGTTTAGAATCAGTTTCGCTAGAATTACTGGCAGGTGTAAAGGCTTTAACTGGTTTTGCAGGTTAAACTCGCCTCTGTACAACTTGCTAGGAAGTACATGAAAAGGGTGGCCACAGAGCTTGATGTTTTGAGTGGTCCAGAGAAGGAGCCTACAAGGGAGTTTTTAATTTTGCAAGGTGTGCGGTTTGCCTTCCGCGTTCATCAGGTAACAAAATTTTTATATGAATTCTCTGAATTTCTCGAACTACAAATATTACACGCTAACTCATGGCTAGATTGTGCATAGACCAGTGACACCTTCTGGATCTGTAATTTGCAAATATTTACACACTGTGGCTATTTGGCTATGGCAAAATTAAGAAACCCAATGCATCTTTAAATTACAAATGTTGCACAATGACAGACGATGGATTGTAAACGTTCCATGTCTTCCATTATGCTGTGCAACCCTTCACCCCAATCTAATTAGAACTTGAGCAGCAGTAAAATGAATGTGTTTGGTTCCTTCGAATCTAGGAATTGCTTTATTGAAGCTATACTTGGAAAATGGTAACAGTTTGCTGGAGGTTTTGACGCTGAAAGCATGAGGGCATTTGAGGAGCTAAGAAGCCGTGTCAGCTCACAAGCAGCACAAGCTGTCAACATACCAGAAGCTTGAGATATTTCAATTTGTTCAAAAAAGTTCATGTATATTTTCATCTTTATCTCCGATGGGAGGACTACAAATGTATTGTCTATAATTGCTGATCAGCCAGGGTTTTTATAGCTCTCTCTCTCTCTCTCTCTCTGTGAAGTTGCCAAAAAGCTCAAGAGACATGAACATGCATGTCCTGATGTTTAATGCTCTCCCCTGAAGCTGCCCAAAAGCTATAGAGACATGGACTTACATGTGGAAAAGCACTTGTCATAAAAAGTTGCAGAGGACGTTATTCAAGGAGTGTAGAAAGATACACATGCATGCCCACAAATTAATATGCAAAAGTGTTCAAGAATACGGAATTCACAGGCGGTGTCTTCATTTGCATCAAGCAGAAACGTAACTCTTGTTCAGAAAAGAAAGGATGTGATATGCTAACGGCCAAAAGTTTAAATATTGAAAAGAAAATGCTACTGAATTCAAACAAATGGTTTAGATATTGGCTTTCTGCTCTTGCACACATGGAGTGTTCTTAACAGAAGTATCACAAAATATGATGGTGGAATTTTACTTGCTTAAACAGAGGAGTTTCATAATGAGGTTTAGTAAATGAGGTAATATGAATGTTACATGAACACAATATATTGAGATTATTCGTTAGAGTAGAGGGTGGCAGAACACAATAGATCTGATATGTTACTATCGGCTAATTTACAGTACTTGCTGATTTGCAGTCCTACAATGAAAACTTAGGCTTTCTTGATTACTTTATTGAACATCAGAACTTTATTGTCCATTCATCTATTCAAGCATCGTTAGCAATCTTGAAAAGTCGGATCATCTTCCTTTAGTTGCCTTTAATAATCTAACATTTTTCAGAACCGCAGATACACATGAGAAAAAATGCTCCACATCAAGCAGCATGAGGCTTCAATGATGCACTCCCTTTGTATTTTGGTCAGAGTGTTGAGGACTACTAAATTATTTGATGACAAATTTTCTTGCTACGTAGCAGAGATACGCCTTATTAACAGCATTTTAGACAAAATTTAATTCATCAATTTCTATATGAAGCCCCACTCCTGCCCATTATTGTTTTAATAAATACATAGTCATGAAAGAAAGCATTTGATATAAGAAACATTAAATTGAATGACTAAAAGCCAATAACAACAAAAATAAAATGGATACAACACAATCAATGACAAGAATGAAAGAGAAAAATTGATCGCACCAATTGCTGAAATGCTAGATTACCCAAGAAGAAAAATTATTTCTACCCCAATCTAATTACTAGATTTCTATCAAGAAATTTAGCGCCCCTCACTTTCCCTTGGATGCCACTGGGCAAAGGTATGACACGCCTTTGATCCCCTGCTTCAACCAATAACTCTGAACCTCCTCTATACTGCAATTATCAGTTGGAAGGAACAAAAAACCAGCTGATTATTTTAATTTTCAAGTGTCCTCAAGACAACTCTGAAACAAAGTGGTGAGGATAACATAGATAGGTAGTCTACAGCAGATGATTTATGAACGCCTACCTGCATTAACTATGAATATGTATGTGCAATTGTTCTGATCAAAACACCATTTATTAAATTTAAGGGCATTCAAATTGGAAATTAATACATACATTCATTTGGTTATTGAGGCTCCTACAACATAAATCAACGACTTTTAGACAGTAGGCAATACAGGCATTCCTCTAAGAAAAAATTACATGAAATATAGATATGGCCTTGACATTTAACTTAAAAATTGAAAAGGAGAGCCTAAAGGGAATATCTAACTGAAAAAGGTTAGCTCTTCGTAAACTAGTTTTCTATGAAGGTAAAAGTCAAACCAAAATACAAGCAGCATCATAATCCGAATTAAGCTTCTGGATATTAAAAAAAGTATTATTTAACATGAGACAGGTATCACGAAAAATCAATAATTAGCACTTCATGATAAAGAACATCTCTATAATAACAATACTTTTAATGTAGATAGCATCACAGACATCATTTTTGTCTCCTTGTTCAACCTATTGAAGATTTTAAAGGCTATGCTCAAATTTATGATGCTTGCTTATTAGCAATACGAGTATGTAACTATTTAAAAAGTCAATGCAATTATTCTTTAGATCTCTCTTTGCATAACAGCCTTCCTTTAGCCCACTCTTAATTTTTGGACCATCTTCTAATGATTGCCTTCTTTTTGGTTAAAGCTCAGATGAATGTCCATAAACTTGATTGATTGTCCCAAAAAAATTGCTATACCGTACATCCTACAGCCCAATAACACTAGCAGTTGGCGACGTAACCTAATATGGACAATCTTATATTCTAAGGAGTTGTAGTCTGACAAATGTTCACAAACAGATTATGGTACCAATATGATTAACATTACATGACTCCTTGGTCTACTATCCAAGTTTTGGCTTCTGATCCAGTTGACATGAACAGGAAACCATGAATCAAAAAAGGAAGATCTTCAGTTCATTGAACTAAAAGAGACACTGGATCATCAGACTTACTGAATGCTAAATACTTGAAAGTTATGTTCCATCTTAGTTCTACGGTTCTAATAAAATAACATGTTTTAACTCGATGTGGTGCATCTTCTGCCTGTCATGCAGATCCACAAACTCAATACACATCCTCTATTTCCCTTTAGCTGAAAATTGAGCAAAAATTTGAAAATAAATGTATGTCCATAGATTTAGACAACCACATATTTTCATGAGAATAACAGAAATACCTGGTATAGCTTGATTTCTGATTTATCAAAGCCGGGCATGAAAAGTGTAACAGTCTTTTCGCCTTGGTCAAACAGGACATTTGACTGAAAATCTCGGTTTGCTCCAAGGAGGAGCTGCTGTGTACCATTACTTAAACCATTCAAAGCCATCTCCCAGTTAACAGGATAGTTTGTTGAAACATATGGTAAGTTTTCAAAAGGTAATGGAGCAAGCTTTTCTTTGGCAAGACTGCAGGATGTCGTAGAAGATTCTGTACTAAAACCAAAAGCACCATATACTTGTCCTCCAGCCTGGATTGTGCAGCCCCAATAGCGCAATGCAGAAATAACAGACACTGAATTACTGGTATCCATGGTAAGGTAACAAGAAAACCTTGATGGGTCCAAGAAGGCAGATGATGCTTTCTACAGCAATAAACCAGATTACAAAATCACATATGATGGTTGAACACTAACTCCTTGATAAAAAAGGTAACAAAATAATACCTTCAAGGCTCGATCTGCAGTATTCCAGATCTCTGAGCTCGTTACATCAAGGCCAGAAGCACCATTCAGATTGACTGATTCGTTCACTAACTTGATCAATGAAGGTGCAACAAGTCTCCCACTGTCAGTCTTTTCAGCTAAACTTCGGATATACTTTAAATACCATCTGCTTAGGTTATGCAGCTTAGTTTATATATTTTCCTATACGTGCTCAATCACATTGTTATAGCAATATACCTTGCTCTTTCAGAAGCACCAACCATGCGTAAGGACTCCTCACTGCTTATACCATCATATACAATCACATCAAACTCGATCGTCCTCTTTGACGCACTCATGTTTAGCCCAAGTAAACCGGTCAATCCTTCCAATGCCTCAATTGAAAGAACAGAATCCATCCCAGGGAGAATGCCAAGCTCCTCACCCACAACCTATTATGGTACAAGATTCGTAAACAACTCTTCTGCAGATCAGCTGATATTAGATGTTTCCCATACCAATAAGCAGACAGGAAATCAAACAAAAAGCTTTATGAGAAGCTTGACAAAAAAAATTGCAGTCACAGCACAAAAAAGATAAGACAGTGCAGAAGGGAACCCACCCCATCAAGCACTCCTTGAGTCAAATTAAGACGAGCATCTGCTTTTTTCACTTGAGAGAGTGGTCCAAGAAGCATCTGCAAAACTGAAATGTGTAAGCATGAACGCTGGAAGTGGTTAGCAACACAACTATTGGAACTAATATCAAATTAGATGGGAAGCGACAAATACCCAACCTTAGTAGTTTCCAGGCGAACTGCAGATAGATTATCACCACAGAGAATAGGTGAAGATCCAATTTTACAGTCCAATAAGACCTCAGACATAAGATCCTGAGATTGTATCACCAAACAGGTTTGCAGCCCCATTTTGGCATAATACTGCGAAACCAGTGGAAACTTCAGCAAGATACATGGAAAGAAGACCAGTAGATATGGTTGGAAGTGGCCAGCTATAGTATGGATTTCATCCATGGAAAGGCTGGATTGTGAAAAGAATGGTTGAAAATAGATATCAATAAACTGTTCATCGCAAAATCTAAAATAACTAGAGCTTGACAATAACCGTATTGGACTGTGCTCCTTTCCAGTAAATAAATCAAGTCCTGGTCGGGTGCAACTATTACCATATCCAACTAACACATTGCAGGCATTGCCTGATCCAACTGATCGGGAAATGGCTGATCAAGTCGCAGTAGACTTGCTTGGGGTCCAAGATTTTCGACGCTTAAGAAACTTTCTTTTATGTGCTAGCAGAAGATGAAAAGCAGGTGGCAGAGAGGTTATGAAGTGTTTGAGATGAAGACCATGGACCAAATTTCATTAGTCTTCGCAGATGCGTTCTCCCATGTTTGAAATTCTAAAGTAAGCTAGACTTGGGGTTCACCATGATTTACTGTCAGGGAATCACCTCGTCAAGTTGTCTAGTCCAACGTTGTAAAACGTGTAACTTGTTTGTGTATCAATCGGACCAATAGTTAGATATATCCTGTTAGAAGAAAGAAACTAGTAAAAATTTTAATTTCTTGTCTAAAGAAATCGCTCTTGGCTGGTAGACCTACCCGTGCTTGTCTATAACCCGCTCTATTTGCAGCTGCCTTCCCAACAGTGTGAAACTCTTGACTGAAGGGTCTTTGAACTCCGGCAACTTTGATACTTGCAAGCACCGCAAGAAGTCATAACGAGGTTTGAACTCATAACCAGCCAGTCGCCATGGCTCTCCTTGGTTGCAAAGATCGCACAAAATTATTTTAATTTTTGATTACTATGGTTAAATGGTTAAAACTTAAGTAACCAAAAGGCAATTACTTAAAATTGCAAATTTCAAAATGAATTTGCCAATTAGAAAGGCCAAACACATTTGTAAACGTCTAAAGTCAGGGATGAGTAATCGAGCTTCACCCATTTCCCCGCGAAGAGAGCCAGAAAAGCAAGGTTTCTATTTAGGAGAAGAACATTCCAAGGACAACAAAATCTTATCCAGAAGCACGTCGGTCATTTCTGGGAATAAATGGGATACACATGAAAAGAGGTTTCACCACTACATCTAACCTGAGCAGCAAGAACTGCCGCGGTGGTTTTGCCGGAGCCTCCTTTTCCCAAGAATGTCACCAGCCTCGGCGGCCCCTTCGAGGGCGCCGATACTTTGGGCTCTGTGATTGTGGCCTTCGCGCTCCTCCCCCTTTTCCAGAATCGCAAGTTAGGAGTCCCGGGAGGAAAGCGAAGATTAGGGCTTGCTCGGGAGATGGCAACGGAGGAAGAGAAAGAGAGGGGAAGGTAAGAGGAAGAAGAGGCCATATGGTTCAATTTCTGAAGCAGAGGAGGAAGTGGATGGAGCTTTGTCGGAGAGAGGATGCGCAAGCATCTTGAGTGGCGGGCGACGGCCATTTTTTGTAATGTCGTTGTTTCTGTGGGAATTACAAACTGCCGACCACAGTAAATGGGTCGTGGGTCGGATAGCATTTCCATTAATATTAGAAAACAATCCGCACTGTCAATAGGCCGTCCTCTTAACAAATTAAATAACACAACGAATTCAAACAAATTCAGTGGTGACTGGGTATTTTAATCACTCAGACAGTTCAATTAAACATGATAATGATTAATAAAAAATAAAAAGCAAAAGACGGTGAATATTTTCATCATTTAATTTTAGTTCACATATTATTTTTTATTTTTTCTCTCAACCATTTATTCATATTAAATGGACAGTCTTAATTAGATAGTTGAATGTCTCTAAAGAAGCCAGAATGACCATTCACTCATTCTAACTAACACATTAAAAATACTTAAAACAGAAAAGACAATCGTTTGCAAGATAGTTAAAAATTAAAAATTTATTACTTAAAAAATATAAATTATAGTTAACATTATAATACACTATCACTGCATTATAAATTGTAAGCAATGTCAATTTAGTAACTATTTTTTAACGATATTTTTTTCCTTTCAACCTTCTAATAACGTCGGGCACACAATAGCATTGAAAATCCGAGGAAGACAAAGTTAATATTTACTATTGCTTTATAGGATGCTTCATTAGGGGTTGTGGAGAGTCATTTCACCATCTCTAAGACACTAGCTTGTCTTTTTTAACTAAGTAAATAAAAAAAATTAGAAGATTGTTTGGTTTATGTGAGTGTCCTATAAATCTACTTAAAGATTGGAACATATTAATAGAACAAAAAGATTAATGTTTTGTGAATCTAACCCAATCTTTGAGTAAATTCACGGATTACTCACTCTAGTGCCACTGATACGTGCCAAATTTCAGGCATGTCGCAGAGCGCCGAGGTTGTGGCTGAGGCAAAGCAGAAGTACCAGACAAAGGATATTCACCATGGCAACACCGGTCAAAAGCCGTCGGCTGAGCAGGAAGAGCCCAGCGAGAAGGGAGTTGCGGCGAGCCGTGCGGCCAAAGAAAAGGCTGGCCAGGGGGGATGACGAGTGCAGCCGGCAACGCCTAAGGCCATTTGCCAAGTGGCAAACCATGGCCGATCATGAAAGGAGTACGCCTGAGGAAGTTCATACGCCTGAGGAAGTTCAGAAGGACCTTGGTGTTATTGTAGTGGGAGGAGCGAGTGGAGCAACAAGAGACAAATTCGGACAGTTGCAGGTTAAACCTCAAGGCGGTAATGGTCCAGTGCGAAGAGTCACCGGTCTAGGAAAAGTCAACCCATTGTTTGAGTCACCTAGGGCCGAACCTAGGTAAGTTGGGTTGAGCCTATCCGGTTTAACCATGCAGGAAAAATCTTGCCCTTGGCCACCTAGGCCCTTACCATATCGACTCCAATTCGCCTCAAATCACCCTTCCAACAACCTAGGAAGGTGTGGCCCACTCCATCGTATTGCTAGGCAAGCCCTGGCCGATTCCAATCTTAGCCATTGACCTTGGCCAAGTGTCATACATCCGAGGCGCAACCCAACTGAGCATTACCAGCTCAGCCACTTACCAAATCTGTAGGGATCCTCACGTGCCACCTAGAATCCGCATTTGGCAACCCTTGACCAATCAACCTCCCCTATTTCCAGCAACCTCTTAGCCGCTGCAACCCTTTAGCCAAAATTCTAAACCCTAGGCACCATTTGATTAGCAAGTGGGTCCCATCTCAACCTAGCCTCCACCTTAGCCCCTGATCTCTCCCACGTGTAGTTATAGAGAATAAGAAGGCCTTAGACCTACCCGGAACCTTAACATCTCCACCATCCATCTTCTATCTTGACCTTAACCCTAAACGGATCATTATTCTTGCCCAAACCTAGCCTCATTTCCTTAGTTGACCTAACTTAGCCAATTCCTAATCTGACCTATCTCACTTAAACCAAACCGAGCCAACCTGGCCCTACCCCAGCCATAGTTAGGACTAGGATCATTGATCGGCTAGGCCAGCCCCTCTAGCTGGACTAGTTGGCCCATCCACGGCCCAGCAGCGGCAACTCGTTGGCAGTCCCTCCGTGCGTGGCCGAGCCACACTCGGTGCCGGACATGTGTTACTAAGCTAACCTCGGCACCCTTGGCCGATCATCCTCCAGCATCCTTCCGCAGTAGGTGGCTGCATCTCCTCTGTACCCTCGGCCGAGCTCCTCATGGCAGCGGGCGGCTGTCCCCAACTACTTCACGCGGCATCGTCCAGGTGGCATTGGCACCCGTGGCCGAGCTTCCCTCGGCATTAGGGCAGGTGCTACTGATCCTCCATGGGCAAGTTAGACCCCTCGGCTATCGTCCGCGTTCCCTTGAGCTCACCCGGCTGCAGGCAGCAGCCCCATTCGCGGCTTCTACCGGCGGGGTCTCTTCACCACCAGACTTCTCATCCTTGAAGCTGCATTACCCGGGGCATTCTTGCTGGTTTTGCCAAGCTAGTCTTAGCGGGTAACCCTCTCAAATCCCTATCAAAACAAGGGTTGTAGTTTTTGCATGTTATTTTCCTTTTAACCCGGCTACGGCCACCGCTCTTATTGTGGTACCTCGGAGGCCATTGGCCAAAGACACGACCGCAAGAGGGCTAGCTTCCCTATTGGGTTGTGCGTGCTTTGTTCGATTGGGCATGGTTTGGATGAGTGAGTTGTGAGTGTGTATTGTATCGCTCTCGATTGTACTGACCTCACACCCTCTAGTTTTATAGTAGGTTTAGCCTTGGGATTCGGGTTACACCCTCTTGTATTCCTTGTTCTATTGGGTTTTTGTGCCGAAGTCATGTCCGGCCGGGTAGACTTGTGTATAATTTGTTTAAATTTTTTATTTTGCGCTTTCTCAAGAAGATCTTGGGATTAGGATTTCGACATTGGGTGCGACTTTTCTAATCACCATCAGTCGGGTCCTAACAGCCACACAATCACTAAAAATATAAATCACCATTATGTTTGAGACAAAAAAAAGTGTCAACAGATGCCTTTAGGCAAATAACAAATCATTATTCAATTTTTAAAAAACTAATAAATAGGAATATTTTAAAATAAACAAATCTTAGAGAGCCACTACTCACAAAAATATTGCTTTTTAATTAAGATGACAAGTATTTCTTATAAAAAAGTCATTATTATTATGACTGATGAAAGATGCTTTTGCCTAGGAGGAAAAAAATTTCATTATTTTACATTAAAAAAATAATATTTTGATCAATAAAATGTTTCTTTTAGAAATTTTCTCAAAAGTAGAACACCTATTTGTTAACTTTTAAAAACTAAGTAAAGATTTATTATTTGCTGAAATGTTATGCATCTTTTCATAATTTTTCTTTGATATGTATTTAAATATTCATAATATACACTCATTGGCATTATGAAAAGTGTGTGTTGTTCAACAAAACCAAACACACTCATTAAAAACAAACCATGAATTTTCAAATGAAAGCTCGCGTGTGGCATGAATTAAACACATTGAATATTGGAAGTTGAATTTTAGGGCCCCGGTTTTTCTATAGGTCGTGAATTACGTCGACCTTTTTTTATATATAAATGTAAATGTTTACGGCTCAAACCATATAGATATCTATTTTTTCATAGAGGCCCCCCAAACAGAAGATCATTGAGGTGAGTGAAGGTCCTCTTGAAACCCCAATTAAGGCACAAAATGAAGGATTCCCTCAAGAAGGCTTGGAAAGGCAAACCAGACCTGAAACCGACAAGCAATGTTGTAAAAGGTGATAAGGCGAAGTGAGACGTTGAGCCTCCCATGAGGCGAGAAGAGGTGAGACATTAATTGAAGCATAAGTTTCACAGACAAATTTGTGAATTATATAATATTTTTAAAAAATAACAACAAAACTGAAAAAAATGACTACAATACTAAACATAACAATAAAGAACAATACACAACATATGCAAACCAAAATAATTTGTAAATTCAAATGAATACAATGTCATAACATACATAGTACAAAGAGTGTTTGCATAATTTGTGCATAGCACAACCTGTCCTAAACAGTTAAATGTCATAGAACTATCATTGAAAAACAAATAACCAAAACTAAGAAAATCAAGATTCAGATGATAATATCAACTAAGAGAATGAGTAACAAGTATTGGTGAACAATAATATAAGCATATTGAAATATGTATATATACAAAAATTTAAAAAAAAAAACTAATTTGTGCAATTATCAAGTGATATTTAACAAAGTTCAAATGACTTTTGTAGGCAATTGGTCAATTGTATCTTCATCATTGTCATATTCTCTTTAATGGATGATAGTTCATCGTCATTTGAACCGTCCATATATTGAATATGTTGATATTCTTCTTCAGTTGCTTCATCATCAAACTCTCATGTTCTAAATCTTCTATTATTGTTTTACCTTTATATAAAGAATAATACATAATAAAATGTAACAGTTAGTAAAGGAAAAAGACAATGTTCTTATATTTATTTCAAAATTTACACACATATAGCATTACATTTTTCAATAGTTTTCTTTTGAGAAGATGAAACACTTTTACGCTTTTTCATAGACCTTGATATATCTTCGAAAGGATGGATATTAATGTCTTCGATCTCAAATGACGAATGCAACCAAGATTCATCTAATGAAAGTGGTAAAACAAAATCTTCTTATTCAACAACTCATTCATCATCTGAATCAATAGTATCAACATATAATGGATCTTGAGTATTTTTTTTTCTCATTTTTCATTCATTCAACTTTATATTATATATGACGAAAATCAAAGAATTAAGTTTTTCTTGCTCAAGGAGATTTCTTCTTTTTGTATGTACATATCATGTAATTGCATAAGTTAACCATTTTGACAATTATAAAAAAAAAATTGAATGACAACACAATAAATGATATGAAAATTTCATTTATTTACCAAAAAATGAGCTCCAGTTACACTCACATCCTGATGCACTGCATGTAAGATTGAAAATTCTCATAGCAAAATTCTTCAATTCTTTTGTATTGTTGTTAAAAGTATTCCACCAATTAGTTAACAAAATAAACAAAAAGAGTAGTTTAGATAACTTCTTCTGATCCACTCATAAGTTCATAATATAAATCAAAACAATAAAAAAAATGTACCAAGATGTTTTTCATTTCTTGTTCCAATTATTAATGATATGTCGAATTCATCAACTTCATTCTCATATGAATCAAGTTGAACTAAAATATCACATCTTTCTTTTGCAGTAGGCAGTATAATTTCTAAGCATTCCATTAGCCCAGCCTTTATTCTTCTATCTTTGAGGACATTATTGTCTTAATGAAAATGATGGCTTTAGATAATACTCTGCACATGTAAATGATGATGCATTTGATTATCTCACTTATATCAATTATTTGCCAAATTTTCATATACATTTTTTTATCATTATCTACATTGTATGCTATTTTCTCTTTTGTTATTCTCATATGATTGTACAAAAATCTCATAACTGGCTTTTCATCTAAATCAACAACTCTCAACACCTTCACTAAGGGTAATGTAATTTGAATAATATATAATATTGCATTCCAAAACCCTTAAACTTGAGTAACAATTCGCATTACCTCATTGTCTTTGGGATTTTTAGTATAATAATCATTGCCTTAAAATTCTGGAGACAAAAACATGTTCTTCAATGCTATTTTGTTTGTATGAATACTCTAGTAGGATACGAAGTAGCAAAACGTGTAATAGCAGACCGTAGAAGTTCTTGTCATTTGGATATTTCTCATCAAATTTAATATCCAAGTATGTTCATATATAAATGCACTTACTACTTTTGCTTTTTCAATCACTTTCTTATGCAAACGTGTATTGGCAATGTCTTCAAGAATTAAATCCAAGCAATAAGTTGCACAAGAAGTCCAAAAAATATGCTGAAAACCATCAATTTCTTTTAACTTTATGATTGCATCTTTGTAGTTAGCAGCATTATCAGTAACTACTTGCATTACGTTTTTCACGTTTTTCTCAACAACTTCTTCAATTATCTCCATGAATAATTATACCAAATTATCAGCTGTCATTTCTACACCACTAATATCATAAGACTTTAAAAAAACTATACCTGAAAGATTATTTACAAGAAAGCTAATCAAATTTCTACTTTTACCATCAGCCTAGCCATCTACCATTATGGTACAACCAGTCTTCAACCATGTCTTCTTGTAATCTTCTAATTTTATTTGCATCTTGTCAACTTTTTCTTTTTATGATCAAAGTCTGCATATCATTGTAGGTTGGTGGTTTCAATCCTCGACCATGATTTCTTACAGTTTCAATCATTCTCTCAAAATATGAACTGTTACATAAGTTAAATGTTAAAGCATTCGCAAAAAAAAATGACCTATGGCAAAATATACTTACTTTTTTTCCTCTTTCTTGAAGGCACTGTTGATTGTTAGTTGTCGCATATCTAAAGTTATAAATTGATCCGTTGGACCTTGAGGAATTAAACGAACATTGGAAGATGTAAGGCGATCACTAATTATTCCTTCATCCAAACATTTATTTCTATGCAATTCAAGATTGTCCTTTTTTCTTTGTATTTTACTTTTTTGTACTTGCAAATAATTATTGAAAAATTGTACAAGACTTTGTGGTGCTTTGTCACATGCATTAGCATCTTTTTAAGTTTCATCCAAGTGTTGTTTCATTGTGCAAACACCACCTATAAGTTTCCTTATAATAATTGCATATCAAGTTTTTCATTTTTTTCTTTATCGTTAGGATATTCTTCAACACAATGTTCTCATGCTTGATCCCACCGTAGCATTTTTTTCTCAAATCTAAACAATGTGCTACAAATACAATTCAATAAGCATCCAATGAGTTCAATTACATTATATGCAAAAGCTCAAATTACTAAGCATACCCAAATATTAACAACACATAATGCAACAAATATTAACACAATAGAAAATTTTGAATTATTAACAGGTAACATCATATTACAAGCTTAATGCAAAACAACTATTAAAAAAACACATAAAAATATAAAAGGACCACAATGCATCAATTACCATTGCCATGTTCTTTAACATGATAAGCATACTAAATAGAAGAGAAGAAGACAAGAAGCTCTTCCGAAACGAGAACATGTTTAATCTATAAATAAAGAAAAAGAAAAAAAAAGCTTTCACAAAAATATATAATAAAAAAGGTAGTTGTAGTAATGTAAAATTTTCATGTTTCTTTATTTATTTATATAAAACAAAACAATGTAATAGATATTCTTCAATTGATTCGGTAAATGATTGAACATAGTTGTCTACCATGAAACACAAAAAAAAAACGACATGTAAAAAATTTGAAAGAAAATATAATAAGTTAGAGATGCGTTTATGCTAAGTCATAAAGTAAGAATACAAATCCCAAAACATATAATAAACTAAGACACCACTTGCAACACTTGACAACAATCGGAGGAGGACGACCATCTATGGAGTACACGTCAAGACTCAAAATGATGACAATAGTAAAACAAAGATGAACATGTAATATGAGTGTAAGGATGACACCCATGAAGAAAAGAAGTTGACACCCATGAAGAAAAGAAGTTAAGGACTTGACTTTGTAAGCAACATTGCCACAACACTGTAAAACACAACTCAGGCCATGGTGATACACACAAAGTAACAAGAACCATCGCGACACACTGTATACCATCACAGCAACACATGCAAAGGGCGGCCAATCATGGCCAAAGAGCTGAGAGAGTTAGGGCTACGTGTGAAGCCCGCTTGATCAGTTTTATTTAATTTTAAATTTTTTTAATTAGAAAAGCAAAACAAACTCTGTCCCAAGGCATACGCTTCTACCAGATGAGGCGTACGCTTCAGGGATGTGTGCACCTCACGGCCTTTTCTCAAGGCCCTTTTTAAAAAAAAAATGCTTTGAGTCACGTTTTTTTTGTGTGAGGCGTACGCTTCCTACAACATTGTCTTTGATAGCTTCTCTGACTTGGATTCTCTATGTCCTTCATTGGGATTTGAAGTCATGGTCGGCACCATGGAAGCAGGATGGGGCTGAGTAATGCCAAAAGACAAAGGATTAAATAGGCACCTCGGCCCCAGGTGCTGCCAAAAGGTGGTGGACATGAGAGAAGTAGTAAAGAGAGAAAACAACATACAGTCTCATTGATGGAGAAAAATAAAGATCAAGACAAGGAAGATGGATGGACAAAGGTAGAAAAAAATGCATGAAAAATCAAAGACTTCCCAAAGGCACGAACAATGAATCGAGTCGGGATAAAGAGAAAGTTACAACATGTAAGGCGGTAATGGAATCAAACACCGAAGATAGAGGTCGGTGGGCCACTATTTGCGAATTATCATTATGGCCTGAAATATGAGAAGGGATGTGAGGGCAACAACTTAAAAGGACCTTGTCAACCTCTACAACAAAGAGAGACTCAATTACAGTTTCTTTTTTGATAAACAGGCCAGGAAGCTCATCATTGATCGCATTGCTGGAAGATGTGGAAACCAAGGGGTTGCTTCTAATGAAGAGGTAGAGGAAAGTCCTGCAAGGATCGTCTACCTGCGGAACTACATAAGCTTATAGTTTGGAATTCGAATAATAGTGGGTGGTGGCTGACTAGTTGCTTCATAAATGCAATGAACATAAGCCTGGGCACCGGGCTGGGCTGTCGGCGGGTACTCGGTACCCGGCCCAACTGAAGCCGAGGCCCAAAAAGACGGGCACTGGACCAGACCGATCAATTATCAAGGCTGGCGCGGGTGGGCCTGAAAATATTTTTTTAATATATATTTTATTAATTTATATATATAATTATAATATTTATTATGATCAATTGTATTTATATATTATTTCATATTAAAAATATATTCTTTTAATTTAATTGGGCCAGGCCTGGGCCGGACTCGGGCTTGGATTTTAAGTGTTGGACCGGGCCCGGGCCCGAGTTCCAGTTCTCGAGCCAGGCCGGCCCGATGCCCATGCTTGAATGAACAACCTCCAATTCAGAGCTATTGACATGTATCTCTTGAACCACCCACTTCTGTGTCGGACCTTATTGCTTGAGTTGAGTGAAGAGATTAATAGATCTAACCTCTCCATTCTAATATTAGGGAATTTCAACGTGATGCAATCTAGAGGCAATAAAACAAAAAACAGCCCTTATGGATTGTGTTGTAAGAATTTTAACAACTTCATAGCATCCTGCATTCTAGTGGAAGCCAGAGATAATCATAGTATGTATACATAGAACAACAAACAATATGGACCTTAAGATAGATTCTGTAAGCTTGACTGGGTTTTTGTCACCCACCAATGGATCAGTTCCATTGCAAAGCAATACAAGCAAAAATTCTTGAGTTATCCATCAAGGGATCATAAAATCCTATTGTTTAGTTGGAATAAGCTTAACGACAAAAAAAAAATTCAAAGACAGTCAGTCCTAAAGTACATATTATTGTTATAAATTTGAATTCATGTCATACATGTGCTACTGTTAAGTACTATGGCTGAGCACTTAGCCAATGAAAATGTAGCTTCACTACAAAAAAACAAGGGTTTGCCAATCTGCATGCCTAGAATGAACATTAAGAAAACATGCAAACTTTAGCATAAAAGCCAGGACCAACTTGTAGTTTGAATAATTTCCTACACTCATAGCATCCAATACCTGTATAATCATGCCCCTTCATGCATAAGCCACTTTTGTAGAGTTGTTGTTTCCTCTAACGAAAAGTCATACTTATCATGTTTCCACATAATAAAGTGGATGTCAATGTAATACTTCAAAATGCATATTTTTTACATGTGACTATAGATCTACTTGAATGATGATGGCAGCTTGAAAAAATTATGATATAGCAGTGGTGTGGCAACAAGATGGTGCGCAGCGCATGTGTACCAATATAAATAATTGAATATTGTATCTCTCTTTCAATAGGTTGGCCCAACAAATTCATTGCCAGTTTGTGCTTTGAGCTGTTTCTTAAATTTGCTATGGCTAAAGCTCGAGTGATCTTGTGTGTATTCCTATTGCAGGGCTAACAAGTATATCAATAATTTTTCATACGTATATATTAACAACTATTGTTCATAGACCAATTAACTATAAATATATTCATATTCATTACCAAAAAGATGTGGATCACTTAGTTTCTCTTCACTACTTATATCTTTGCTCTTCATGATTTCATATTATTCCTTCGTCTGTGATTCAGTCTCATATGTCAAAAGAATTACATTTCTTCTTCTAGATGTATTCTTCATTTGTAACACAAACACCACATTAGTTTGAACATATATACAACATAAATATCATCTTATCCTTAACTAAAATATCAATAACAAATGATCAATTGTACCATTTAATGATAAAACAGTTACACAATTACTAAATGAAACTACAGTACAAGCGGTTCGAGAAGATTGTAAGTCTTTCAATCGTTCAAACAATTCGTCAAACATTTCGTGCTAGAAATATTCAAACATAAAAAAAAAATCATTCAAATGACAATCAATCAATGTAATGTTTTGTAACTAAGTTCATGTGTAGTAAAATTAGACATGTTCAAAATATGATGTCGAAATCCAGCCATCATATATTAAAATCTCGAGGACAAAAATTAGGAGAAAATTGAGGGTTTTGTGTTTGTGTGGACATTTCATGCAATTAATATATCACATTAAAAGTACTAACCTCAACAAACATTACTATAAAGTTTCATGGCCAAACAATATTAGAAACCGACTAAATCTTACCCAAAAAATTCGGATATATACCCTAAATTCATGTTGTAGCCTAAAATTGTTCACAAATAGGAAAAAGCTTGACATTAAAAATGGAGGAACCTACTTGTTGCCGTTTAGACATTAAAAGAGGATGAACAACCTTGGAGTCACCGGAAGACATTGTTCACCGCTAGTAGGAAGAAAATAAAGGATAAAGGAAAAAGAAGGACGAAGAAGAAAAGGCAAGGACTCTAGCGCTATTAATAAGTCGATGAAGCCTTTACCACACATGAGAAACGTCGGTAAAGGCTACGCTTGAAAATGCTGGTGAAACTTTTTCCGACAATTTTTATCGACGCATCGAGAAAGTCGGTAAAAGATTTATTAGCAATGTCCACTGTAAACGCATCGATGAAGGCAGAGTTATAATGATGAAGTCTATAGATGTTGGTAATTATTCTTCTTAAAACACTTTCACTGATGTAAACATGAGCATGTGTCAGTAAAATTTAAATCTTCACCAAAGTTTGCACACCGGCCCATCGGTAAAAGGTATGTTTTAAGGACATTATAACAGCATGTCTCAGTGAAACGCTCATTTTCAACAATGTTTGAGGTCTGACGTTGTTAAAAGCAGGCTTTCAACAACCTACTGTCCTGGATGTCATTAAAAGTTTACTTTCACTTACATCCATTTTCCCACATGTTAGTGAATCCTTCCTTTTTCTGTTTAGTGCTTTTATAACGCTTTTTAGCAACATAAAATAAAAAAACAACCATCCGATTATAAAAGCAGCTGGCTGATTTCAATTCATATGTATAACCTGCACTGTTTGAAAGAGGAATAGTTAGTGCGAAAGCCAAAAAGATACTGAGAAACAACACAAGAACGAACATAACTAGTGACTTCAAATCTGTGCGGAGACTATTTGTTTTGGAAAAAACAGTCCCATTTTGCCCGTTGGTCCCTTGGAGGTTGAATGCACTATTCCAACGTATCCCACAGTTACTAGTTAAAATTCCTCAGTTAATGGCGGAAATACCATTTTGAACAGCTGCTAGGATATGGAATTCCTTTAGGTCATTTTTATCAGTAGCTCAAATACAAAACCATGGTTACTAACATTTGTGAGAACAATTGGGATGAAACATTAGATGGTTAATTGAAAAACTCTAATACGAGAACATGCTTTGGTTATGTATTTTGTATATTGCAAATTTTCCACAATTGAATGGGAGGACACATGTGTTATTTACGTGGCAATGAGGCTGGAGGCATGTATATGGTGATGAGCCCATAAAAAAATGTTTTATTTGCATATCGATGCCTGTTATTTTTCTACTCCTTCGTATATAGCTCGCTGCTCCTTAAAGGCTACGATTTATAATATTAATGCTCCTTAACCAGAAAATTTTCTGGTTCGGCCGGCCACTGAGACTGGCCATGACGGCTAGGCAAGCAGTCTAAATTTAATTACAATTCTGCTCACTCATTCATAAGCAAAAAGCATGTCTATAGTCGGGAGCAAAAAAACGGGACGGCCACCTGATGTTTGTCATTTGGACTGAGAATATTAATGGACCTTATTCAAATTGGATTTACCCTATTACGATATCCAATTTATAGGATGTTTATATACGAAGATTGGACGAAGAAAAGTATGTATTATATCTGAATCCGAGTCTGACTTTTAAATATGCAATTGATTCCAAACCGCAATATTCAATGTTCAAAACTAACTTTCAAAATTGCATACATATCGAAAACCAATCTTTATTCTAAATTTAAATCCAAATCCAAATTGATATTTATGTAAAGTTGAATCTAGATCCAATTGAATATCATTTTTTAAATCAGAACTCAATGAATCCAATATGATTTCTTAATTGAATGTAACCTTTTGTTGCATTTCCCACTTCATTAGAATAATTTGGTTAGATCTTCAATTCGAAAATAACCCGTCGACATACTTAAAACGAATTCGATGTCAATGTCGAATTAAAACTATGGGTGGTTAGAAGATGTAAGAAAGGGGATGGAGGACGTTTGTCACGGGCGTAACCTTCGAGTCGAGGAAACTCTCGTGCATTTAAAGGGTTGGACTTGCAGTAACGCAACTACTTGACCTGTCAGCGCTTCCATGTACGCATTCTGACATGCCAGCAGTTACCGTCTCCATGTGTGTCAGGACATTCCGAAGAATCACGAAACCAAAGAAAAAGGAAAAAAGAATGAAGTTTGGATGGTCGTCAAAGGAGCGGAATACTGAAAAATTTTAAAAAAAAATGAGGAGAAAAAGTAGGTGAAAGGATTTTTTAAAAAAATGAAGAAAAGCCTAGTCTCTTTTACGAATTTTATCTTGTGGGAGTGATTGTGAGATTTTGCTTGTTTTTGACGAGTACAAAGTGATCGGCTTGCATTCCTTGCACAAGTTACAACCGGCTTCATACAATCGGTTTACGATAAATTCTTCTAAGCAAATATATTTCAAATATACACCTATTCATATTGTTGGACTTCAAAAAACCTGTTGGAAAATGGTCGAGCGTATAACAGACCACTTACATAGGAAATAAAAAATTAGACCATTTAAATTCTTATATATATATATATATATATATATATATATATATATATATATATAGAAGCCCTTGAAAAGGAATTGATTTGGACATTTATAAGCTCCCAACATTCTATTAGTGAAAACAAAACCATTAAAGATTAGGCGTGTTTACCGCGGTCTCAGGAAGAGAGGAGCTGACGCTTAAGTCAGCATTTTGGGTGTCGGGTCGACCACCGGAAAGGATAAGCTGGCCGGTGATTTCGGCGGCAACTCCGGCAGCTGCGTGCCGGTGTGGTCGTAGTAAATGGCACCGGAGAAGTCCGGCAGCTGGCAGCGCTCTCCCATAAGGATTTTTCTCTTCCACAACCCGTCGGCTTCGTCAACACCCTCTGCCTCTTTCCTGGTCTTTTCCCGTTTGAAGATGTTGCCGGCTTTGCGGCTCAGAGCCGCTAACAACGCCCTCGGCGAACCGACCGGCCGTCTCAGCGGCACCTTTAAGCTGGACTGACCGTCACGGGTGTCGACGTAGGAAGCGGCTGAATTATGGTCGTCGCTTGGCGAAAAGTAATCCTGCAGCTGCTTGCCCGTGTGGTCATAGTAGATGACGCCGGAGAAGTCCAGCGGCTGGCACCGCTCTCCCATGAGGATTTGCCTCTTCCACACGCCCTCCTCTTCGCCGTCTTCAGCGGTTTCAGCCTCTTCACCTTCTTCCGCCGTACTTTTCATGTGGAAGACAGCCATGGCCTTGTGAGTCAGCGCCAGGAGAAGCACTCTCGGTAAAACGAGTAGGGATCCCGGCGACAGATTCATACGGAGTTCGTCGACCGGCAGTAGCCCATTCGGCGACTTTGGTGGCGCGGAGGTTTCGATATTCTTCCCCGCCCTGAAGCAACTGAAACCAACCTCCTTGGTAGGGCAGTGTTTGGCGCAGAGAGCGACCATGGCTTTGATAGAGGTGAACAGGCCGACGGCCAGCGGCGTGAGCGGCGGCTCCCGTACTGATGTCACCATTTTTTCAGGGCTGCCAACTTCTCGAGCTTCGGCGGGGAGGTGATCAGACAATAAGCGGGGGAAGGAGAGGAAGTGTGACTGAGACATGGGTGAAGACGAGTCAGCTGATAATATACTTGGTGACTTCTCTTTCTCGCCCGTGCTTTGTGCGTATAGTGCGCCGACCCAATTGGACACCGGAAAAAGGATGACAGTGCAGAAACCGTGCTCGTGCGTATAGTGCGTTGCACCTAATCGGACGGGAAAGGGCAACAGTGCGGGATAGTGCTTGTGTGCGTGTAGACAGGTAAAAAGTTATGTCAATATCTCCGATTTGGATCGGACATCTCATCAAATAGTTTCATAAAATTAGATAAAAAAAAAATTAACATCCAAGAATGTGATTAATTGAGCATCGTTTAGTTTTAAATTTCTTTTAGTCTTAAATGAATATCCTATCTTTTACTTCTTCTTTTTTATCTAAAGGGTTGCAGCACAATGGGCGGCTGTCCACCTTTTTTAGAGACTTAGGCTCAAATCTTAGGGTAGATGCGTGGACTCTATGAACCCTAGATTGTGTGAACCTTGAAAGTAGTGGGTATAGAGAGGAGGTTGAAAAAATTACTCATCCTTAAAAAGAAAAATAATAATAATCATAACCTATCTTTTACTTTGTAAAATCAGTTTTTAAGTGCATACAATTTGACTAATTTGAAAGTCAGATTCAGATTTGGTAGTAAATTTTAAAATCGTATACAACCATATCAGACTGTGACTTCGAATTCATATGTAATAAATAAAGAAGTTTTTAGTTGTTCACATTTGAATACATGGATATCCGATAAAATAGACATGACAATAATTCATGTGAGTCCAGTATAATCCATTGACATCCTTGGTAACAAATTCATCTCATTGGCATCCCAAACCTAAGATCGAAATATTTGGAACACTTCTATTAAGAAACTCTATACTTTTGAATGTGCAATCTCAGCCTCATGTCTAACATTTGGTTATCTTTCGTGTTGGAAAAAGGAGACAATCTCATGATACTAAACAATTTTGGTTTCTTGGATCATGAACTTTGAAGAGTTGGGTCGTCTGTGGGGTGGGGGTGAAGCCAGAAATTTTTTATAAAATAGTCTAAATTAAAGTTTCTAAATTTTGACAGGAGCCGAAATACCATTTTTCAAAATTTTTATATAAGTGCAATTTAAAAAAAAGTACATGTAAATTTTTAAAATTCTTTTTGAATGGAACCATGGCCCCTGCAAGCATCCTTTGGCTCCGCTTGTGGTGGGGACCGCATGAACCTCGAACATCCTAGAACTCCTAGAACAACTTGATCACGACCTCTCTCTCTCTCTCACTTAAATCCACTTGGACCACCACCATAGTTGGAAGTTGCAACATCATATTAATGTTGGTCAACTTGGCGTTCAGTCGTCTGCTTGCACGTCAGCCCTTTTATTGGGTTGTGCAGTCATCTCTATTTTGGATCTGAACTTTGGGTTTAGGATAATTCTAAAGTCTGTTTGTGTCCCACATAATTGGCAAACCTCTGAATCAGACCCGAATTATCACAACTAATACAGTGGGTCAGCGAGTTGACTCGGCCAACTTAACCGGGTCAGCGAGTTGACTTTCCTTCTTTTGGTGGCTTAATTCCACTGGATGACACCTCAGTTGGAAGTTGCAACGTCATCACATTGATGTTGGTCAGTTGGGTGCACCTGCAGGTCAGTCCTCCCCTCGGATCCTTCAGTCGTTTTGGCCATTCATTCAATCTGAATTTGTGTCCAGGATCGTAAAGTCTGTTTGTGTCCTGATCGAGATTCAACTCGAACAAGTTCCGACTTCTCATGCTCGTAACAGCACGTCACGTTTCTAAGAAGATTCAACCAGATTTGGGTCATTGGCCAGTATCAATGTATACGAACTAACCCCGCGCACATGTTTTTCTTTTCTTACATTTATTTTTAAGAACTGAAAATTTTAGTTCGGAAAATAGACAAACGTGTGATGGAGAATGTTGTGATAAAATTGCATATATTATGATAGCTTGGCATCAATCTCCTTATATGTTGAAATACCTTGACATGTATTTTGTACATTTAGAAGAGGTAGCTAAAATAGGCATCTCATTCTTTTCGTAATTTACAAATTTAAGATCAGCTTGTGCTTATTTACTAACAAATCATCACTAGAAAAATAATATGCTGGAATTCACAACTTTTTTCGAAGGGTGTAGCGTAGCTGGTCAGATTGGCAAGTCGGTGAAAGTGTAGTCATTAGTTCAATTTTCATGGACACTACTCTTCTGAACTGCAAGTGGTAGATAGACAACACTTTGGTTAATGGGTGTACCGTTCCCCATCTTTCTCTCAATCTTCCTTCTAGGGATGTAAATAAATCTAATTTAGATCCAATATTTGAACCAATTATTTAAAAAAAATCATATGCAAAAAAAATTAATATCTGCTTAAGAAATCAAATCAGATTTATATTTCAAAAAAACATCTGATCGAAATTGGATTTGGATTTAAGAAAATATCCAACCGAATTTATATCATACATAATTTTGAATAAATAAACATCTAATGTCAATAATGTGGTTTGTATTTGTTTTGCATGTTGGATTTAGATCGGACGTTAATCAAACCATTGAATTTGGATCTGGATGTGTTTGAATTTTTCTTCATTCCTAATTCGAATTCGAATATATGAACATTAAAAAAAAATGCGGATATAATGAAATGCATATCCAATTGGATCCTAATGGTTGACATCCCTGTTCCTCTCTCTTCTTTATCTTTATTCCGAGTGAGCAGGAGGGGTAGCCCATGCCTCCAATCTTCCCCTATCCCCTAGGATACCAGGCTTGTTCTTGGTGCATCCAAATGATATTCTCGCTATGCATCAAGTTACATAGTTACCCCCCTTTTGCAATACAATGGAGATGGAGTGTTCTTTCGGCCCCACCCACCCCCTGGAAGATCTCTTAAGAAGTGTTTGACATAAGACTGGAATTGTGGAATTATAAGATCTCATTTTTTATGAAATTGAAAGTGCATTATCAAACACAGAATCTTGACTCCAGAATTATAGATTCAGTCTTGAATCAAATTTCCATAATTATGATTCTATCATAAGAGTGGAATTATGATTCCAGCATTTTGAAACTTTTTCTCTCTTTAAAGCACAACTAATGGAAATTTTAATTCATCAATTCTAAAATATTTTAACTTCTGTTTTATCAAACACATCATTAATATTTCTTATAGTATGAATAGTGGAACGAAGACCGTCCCCCGCAACACCGTACTGCATCTAGTTTTTGGAGACCAAAAACTAGTCTGAAATGCCACCCGAACGGGCAACTATCCCAATGTGGCGTTAGAGATGTAACAGCTCCACTTCAAGTCGCGTCCTACTTAAACTTCACAGAATTTGACGTGAGCAATTCTTATGTAATTAGACTTTTATTCACGCTCAGAATTTAAAATCTTATTTTTTTTTCAAATGAAACAAAGGACTAACTAGGCTTGCACAATGAGTCGAGCCAAGTCGAGCTCGAGTTCAAATACATGCTCAAAATATTAAAGTGAACCGAGTTCGAGTCGTAGGAACTCTATTCGTTTAATCTCAACTCGACTCAACCATGTAATAAATGTTGAATTATAATGAGAAAATAGTTAAACGACTAACAACTAAATGAGTTAAAAGAATGAGACATGCTTGACATAAATGAGTTAAACGAGTTAAGTAAGTCGAGTTCAAGTTTTAAATTGTATTGTCAAGTCATCTACCAAGCTCGACTCGAGTTCGAGCTCGAGTTTTCTAAGTTAAGTCGAGATAGGGCTGGCCCAATTTGAGCTTGACTCAGCTCGTGTGCAGCCTTAGATCTAACTAGTAGAAGAATCGACCTTTATACGTAACTTGTTAGATCTCTGGTTGATTTCAATAGGATTTTGGATCTTATTCCAAATTCTACAAACCTACCTCTCGTATCCGACGAGGATGGGACGAGGCAGACACAGCAGAGCTCAGGAAACTCGCGCCATTTATGCGCGGCGGAATTTGGGTCTAAACTAAATAACTATTTCGCTTCCCGTATAAAATGGTCTGGCAATTTTGGACTAACGGGTCGAACCTGATCTCCTGATCCAAATCTCCCGAATAAAATCGATTAAGGTAAACATGTTTCGCTAATAAACTCGATTACGTTTAACTTGTCAAACTCTGAAAGCAAAAGTATAATACGTAGGGGTGCTGGTAGGCAACATGTTCTGTTTTGAATGTATAATAAGTAAACTCACTAACCAATTCGTAAGTTAAAAGATTGAAACATCAAAAAGGGATCTTCTACCTTATATAAACAACATATAAACAAGATGTTAAATGAAAGTTTCAGCTTCAACCAAGCGGTGAGTCTCTCCATTCACTAAAAAAGAAAAAAAAAAGTATAAATAATGATGATCATACTGATTAATGTTACATATTTAACATACATTAAATATGAGCAACCCATCTGCTTTGAGAGGGCAGGTTGGCTCAATGTCAGGCAATCGGTCGCCCTACCAAAAAAGTTTTGATAGTGAGATATGTGCTTGGATTTGCTTGATATAAACCGCGTAGTGTTGTGGTACGTTAGTGTATCAAGAAATCAAGAAGTACAATATCTCTTGTCAAGATGCGGTAAACCATCCAGGCGGAGACACGTGGACGATATTGACAACCGTTAGATAATGATTGCTATGTTGTTCATTACAAGCAATATTCAAATTCAGAGATAACGGACAACAGTAGAGATCGACTCCTGTTGCCAAGGCATGATGATGGAGATCATGGACAAACGATAATGATCTTTAACGGAAATTTCCTTCTCTTTTAAATCTCTAGTAAAAGGATAAGGAAGATATTAGGTAATGGTTTACTGTTTTTTTAATTAATTTAGAGATAGATTTTTTTTTTTCAAGATAAACTTTGTAAAACGGAGGCCCCCAGAGTCTTGAGCATTAAGAAATTTAACTAAAAAATCTTTGATGCCCAAGTAGAAGACCACGTCAAACACATCGAATTTATCTTCTAACCATTAAACCTACCATAAAATGGAAATGATTAGCCTTGAAAGCCAACCTGCTGTTAGTGGAGACCATGCTCAGTCGTGCGAGGTTAACCTTCTAAATGTGGCAGTTGAGTTCAAATCACCTGAAGGAAACGGTGAGGAAATAATGGACCACGACTTCACGTGACTGTAAAAGAAAAGGCGGTTAGAATACGCGGAAAAACAGGGAGAGAGTGAGCGACTGTGAGAGAGCGGGAAAATCGGAAGGTTCAAATTAAGAGACCTTCTAACCGTTCTAATAGAGGGAGAGAGAGAGAGACAGAGAGACAGAGAAAGCAGCGCAGATAGATATGAAAAGATCGTTGGGATCAATTTGACGATGACGCTCACGTCTGGCTTGCCATTCTTGATAAGGAAACCTTTGTTACGTGGGGACTGGGAAAGTGGCGATGCCCAAGTCTTTGATTCTTATAAATTGGAGGCTCCTTCCGAGTTTGAGATCACTGAGCTTTGCTTCATTAAGTTTCAGGTTCTCTTTGCTTCGGTACCCACAACAGAAGAAGAAGAAGAAGAAGAAGAAGAAGAAGAAGAAGAAGAGGAAGAAGAAGAAGGAGAAGAATGGAGATTGAAGTGAGGGAAGTGTGGTATTGGAACCTTAGAAAAGAGATGGCTACGATTGCATGCTTGAAAGATTATTTTCCCTTTGTGGCTTTTGACACGGAGTTCCCTGGCTTCCTTGTGTCTTCGTCTTGGAAGGCATCTCCGGATGATTTATACGCCGACATGAAATCGAATGTAGATGGCTTGAAAGTGATTCAAGTTGGCCTCGCCTTATTCGACTCATGGGGTAGGCTTCCGTTCTCGAGGCCAAATCGTGCTGTGGTGTGGCAGTTCAACCTCTCCGACTTCGACCCATCTTGTGATCGCCACTCGCCTTCCGCAGTCGAGTTTCTGAAAGAGAACGGCTTCGACCTTGAAGCGACTCGACGTCAGGGGATCAAATCCATCAGGCTCTGCCGAGAGTTTTGGGCCGCAGGATTGCTAGCCAACCGTCGTCTTGTTTGGCTTTGCTTCCATGGGAGCTATGATTTTGGGTATATGTTAAAGCTGATTGAAGGTGGGAAGCCGTTGCCCCTTACTCGACACGAATTCATGAAGAAGGTGAAGGCCCGCTTTTGCAATATATACGATCTGAAGTACATCGCTAAGTCTTACGATGAACTTAAGAGAGGTAGACTGGGGCTTTGCAAGATGGCTGAAATTCTTAGAGTTAAGGATTACTTGGAGTTGGAGCGCTCTCAGGAGGTGGATAACAAACAAAAAGTGGGGAATCACAGGTACCACCAAGCTGGATGGGACAGCCTAGTTACTGGCATGTCCTTCTTTCGGCTGCGAACGATTCCCGTGGTTCAAGCTCTGAAGCATAGCTCCTGTGAGCTGCGAGCAGTTGATTACTCAGGTTTCAACGCGGTGATGAGGGATTCTTATGGGGCGATTTTTGACATAGAGGCTAAGGTGGGTAACGCAGTCTCAGCATATTAATTCAGTGCAGCAGAATGAGCAGCAGGGGAGAGTAGCTACTGTTCATGAAGCTAACCATCCTTTGTTGCTGCTCCCCACATGGAATCTGTTGCTGCTTCCCACGTAGTGTTGTTCCACTGTAACGTATTGACGTGTGTCTCTCACTCCACTCTGGACATCGAGTGTTCCTGTTTGTTGTTGGCATTAACATCAGCTTTCATGTTCAATTCTTTTGTGTACAATGTACATTTGTTTCTGTATCTCTGATGTATTGGAAGGACGAAACTCTATATCAGGATGTTTATTGCCAAGATTATTGCCAAGATTTTGCCTAATATACAAGCTTATGCTAATGAAACAATGGTTTTATATCTGTGTCTCTTTAATTAGTTGATCAGACCAATTACCAATTAATGAAGAATTAAGTTGTTCATTTATTTCTGTCAAATTATTGGGTTTTCAATGTCTCCTTCCAATCTGCGCTGGTTATAAATTTTTAAGAAATCCTAGGAAGTATAGTCTGAGGTCGAGGTCTCTCTTTCTGCATGTTCTCAAATTAGTGTTATTTCTGAAGCTGACTGGTTACTATGGCATTGTGAGACACAAATTTCATTAGCCATATTTCATAATTTAGAATCTTGTTATCGTTATTTTGTTTATATTGATTCAAGGGCTTTGTTTCCTTTATTTTTTTTTTCTCTAAAAGTACTTGTAATGAGCATTTCGGCCTCCTGCTGCTTGAAGAGCAGAACCCTTCTACCATGAGTTTAACCTGCAGGATCATATATAATACCCATCTCAATCTTGCGTAAATTTGCTATATTATGATGCTGAGGTTTCAGGTTGACTCTTTTGTTTACAAAATGTAGTTGTGTTGCGGTCATTATTTGGGAAAAAAGCTGCGTGAAACCAAATTTCCTTATATGGTTTAGTATTAAAGAAATTAACTTCAGATATGTGCTTTTCAGTAGTTTTCATGTTATTAAAGTGTTGATCTTATGCTCTATTGGTGGTTTATTTCAAAATATACTGAAGTTTGGTATTCTGGTACTGATTAATGCAACTTATGCTTTTAACGATTAATTATGTGATCTTCTTTTCGAATAAAGGTACACTTCCGTTGTAACTCGTATTAGTTTTCAACTGGAGCCGAGGTTCTTGGTGCCATAGATCTGTTCTTTACTAATAGAATTTGCTCCAATTGTTTTACAAACCAATAGGAGCTAGTGGAGCTATATAAACTTGAACGCTTGAAATAAGTATAACCAATGTCCAAACAGGGATGAGCATCTGGGACTCCCCATGAAAATCAATTCCCTTGTAGAACCCATAGTACTTCATTAGTCTTCACTACTTTCACCTTCGTCGCTGCCTCATGCGAATACCTTCTAGATCCACGGCGCCGTCGATTGAGATCAAAGTCCGTTGCAGTAACAAGGGATGGAGATGCTGGTCGGACATGTTTGCAAGAATGACAATTGAGTGGAGTGCATTATTGAACTTTAACATAAATAATAGCGCTTATAAAATAGTCTCATGTTTTCTTATTTCTTTATTCTTATGCGTGTACATAGTTTATTCCACAATCATAAATAAGTCTCGGAGTCTTAAATGGTGAGGTTTTTTTCGGGTATAAAACGGTGAGCTTGAAAAAAATACAGTAAATTTTTAAAAATTTTAAAAAACTAAAAATGGGTGAAAAATAAATAAGTGAGAAACTAATAAGACAGACATTACAATATAATTAGACTTTTAACAAATAAAAAATGAAAAATGAAACAAAGAACTGCTTGACATTAAACAAACTGAAAATGAAATGAAAAAAAAAGTGAAAAAAACAAGAAAAAATCGCGTTAATTCTTTTTTAATGTTTTAAAAACTAAAAATGGGTGAAAAATAAATAAGTGAGAAACTAATAAGACAGACATTACAATATAATTAGACTTTTAACAAATAAAAAATGAAAAATGAAACAAAGAACTGCTTGACATTAAACAAACTGAAAATGAAATGAAAAAAAAAGTGAAAAAAACAAGAAAAAATCGCGTTAATTCTTTTTTAATGTTTTTCTTCAAAAAAATGTGTTTGTCAAAGTTTTAAAGGGCCATTCACTTTATTGCGTTTTTTTCATGTTTTTTCTGAAAAAAAAAACACGTTTGTATGACTATTGTTTGTTCTTTCCCCTTTCAACCTTGGATCCGAGGCTACAAAAACAAAAATGTGTTTTGGGATATCATCAGTTTAAATAAACTGAAGATCTGAATGTTAGTAGCATGATAAAATTCATGCTACATGTTAAAAACCATGTAGTTAATGTCAGGGTACTAGGAGGAAAGGGGAGCGGCGGGCGGGTGAGGGGAAGGGAGGGAGAGGTTCTATGGCTTTTATGGCTGATTGCCAAGCTAACTCTTGGAAATTTTGAAGTTCCAATTCAACAAGTGATCATAGATTGCAGAAGGTTGATGACAGTATAGCCAGGCCTGTTACATTCAGAGTGGTTCTCTCTTCTCAAATTGGGTCTCCAATTACCCAAGTCTTGAGATCCTTCAACTTAGAATATGTAACAAGAAAATGAGATTTTTACATGCACCGAAGGGCAAAATACGTACTTTACGAAACTTCAAGCTCCATTAGTCAATCGAGATCGGACATTACAGAAGGAGGACTCCTAAAACCAGATCTGAATCTGAAAGATCCAGCATTTGCATGCAAGCGGCTTTAATTCTTGCCGGATGATTGTTTGAAACTCTGATCATGAGTATCTGCATGCAAAAACAACAATCCAACTAAAAAATTAAATCTTGTTTTCTTCACAAAATTGGACTGTGTAAATCCAAAGTTGAGCTACTCGTCGAGAAGACTAGGCCCATTGGATTCCCATCTTTCCCAATTTTATCTCGATACCCATATGACTCCCTCTTTGTTTCAGTACCAGAGAGGAGAACTTTTTCTAGCTCAGTTTTTTTTTTCTCAGCGACTGCTGTCAAATGACAAGCCCTTTGAGATTTCAAGAGGCATCTTTTTTCATGGCTATGAAGGACAAGCAAAATTTTTACTTGACTTTGGTTATGCTAATGTTAGCCATAAGGATCGGAATTCAACAGAGCAAAAAAGAACCAATATTTCAAGAAAATTATGAAGATAATATCAGAGAATATGAAGATAATGGAAATAAGCAGGGCTATCATAACTTAAAATAGTTTCCTAAGTCAAGGAGATGATTCAGAACGCTCTAAATATGGAGTAACTATTGAAAACCAAATCCTCTTGCTCAATTTACCATTATCCAAGGTAATAGAGCTGTATTGGATTGTGTTATTCTTCTGTGTTATTTTATAAAAAAGCTCTCCAAGTTACTAATGCTTAGTTAAAGAAATAAAGAAAAGAAAAGGGAATTTCCATTTAGAGGCTTACCTGTTATAATATTTTCAAATGAAGCCTCATATTTTTGATTTCTTTTTGTAAACAGCTTCTTGATCACTACCATGAAGAAGCGACCATTTGATTCAAATTTATGGCATTATGACAGGTAAAACTTGGAAAACTTTATTCCTAATTGGCTATAATAAATCAGCGTTCTATAGGATACTCAAAAACGTTGAAATACCCATGTTTTAATAGCGCTTATAAAATAGTCTCATGTTTTCTTATTTCTTTATTCTTATGCGTGTACATAGTTTATTCCACAATCATAAATAAGTCTAGGAGTCTTAAATGGTGAGGTTTTTTTCGGGTATAAAACGGTGAGCTTGAAAAAAATACAGTAAATTTTTAAAAATTTTAAAAAACTAAAAATGGGTGAAAAATAAATAAGTGAGAAACTAATAAGACAGACATTACAATATAATTAGACTTTTAACAAATAAAAAATGAAAAATGAAACAAAGAACTGCTTGACATTAAACAAACTGAAATGAAATGAAAAAAACGCGTTAATTCGTTTTTAATGTTTTTCTTCAAAAAAATGTGTTTTTTAAAGTTTTAAACGGCCATTCACTTTATTGCGTTTTTTTCATGTTTTTTCTGGAAAAAGAACACGTTTTTATGACTATGGTTTATTCAGAGTGGTTCTTTGTTCTCAAATTGGGTCTCCAATTACCCAAGTTTTGAGATCCTTCAACTTAGAATATGTAACAAGGAAATGAGATTTTTACATGCCCCAAAGGGCAAAATACGTACTTTAGTAAACTTCAAGCTCCATTAGTCAATCGAGATTGGACATTACAGAAGGAGGACTCCTAAAACCAGATCTGAATCTGAAAGATCCAGCATTTGCATGAAAGCGGCTTTAATTCTTGCCGGATGATTGTTTGAAACTCTGATCATGAGTATCTGCATGCAAAAACAACAATCCAACTAAAAAAATAAATCTTGTTTTCTTCACAAAATTGGACTGTGTAAATCCAAAGTTGAGCTACTCGTCGAGTCGAGAAGACTAGGCCCATTGGATTCCCATCTTTCCCAATTTTATCTCGATACCCATATATGACTCCCTCTTTGTTTCAGTACCAGGGAGGACAACTTTGTCTAGCTCAGTTTTTTTTTTTCTCAGCGACTGCTGTCAAATAACAAGCCCTTTGAGATTTCAAGAGGCATCTTTTTTCATGTCTACGAAGGACAAGCAAAAATTTTACTTGATCTTTGTTATGCTAATGTTTGCCATAAGGATCGGAATTCAAACAGAGCAAAAAAGAACCAATATTTCAAGAAAATTATGAAGATAATATCAGAGAATATGAAGATAATGGAAATAAGCAGGGCTATCATAACTTAAAATAGTTTCCTAAATCAAGGAGATGATTCAGAACGCTGTCGATATGGAGTAACTATTGAAACCAAATCCTCTTGCTCAATTTACCATTATCCAAGGTAATAGAGCTGTATTGGATTGTGTTATTCTTCTGTGTTATTTTATAAAAAAGCTCTCCAAGTTACTAATGCTTAGTTAAAGAAATAAAGAAAAGAAAAGAAAAGAAAAGAAAAGAAAAGAGAATTTCCATTTAGAGGCTTACCTGTTATAATATTTTCAAATGAAGCCTCATATTTCTGGTTTCTTTTTAAACAGCTTCTTGATCACTACCATGAAGAAGCGACGATTTGATTCAAATTTATGGCATTATTACAGGTAAAACTTGGAAAACTCTATTCCTAATTGGCTATAAGAAATCAGCGTTCTATAGGATACTCAAAATCGTCGAAATACCCATGAAAGTATGCTCCCATATTGTTAAAAAGAAGAGCTTAAAGAGAAAAGCTCTCCAAATTACTAATGTTTCTTCGTGAAAATGAAAGAAGCAAACACATAGATGCCATCTGTGACTTAGTAGGTCGGTTTGATGAATTTAGGGATGTCAGTATATCCATTTGAATTGGATATCTGATCAAATTGTTTCGAAGATATGGGGAAAAAAAAAATAATGTCCGATTAAGAATTTGGATGTGATTCAGATTTAAGAAATGACATCGGATCGGTTTCAGATGTATATAAATATCTGATCGGATTTGGATTCGGATTTGGATCGAGTTTAGTTTTAAATAAATAATTTATATCCAATGCTCTTACATTTTGAAAATTGCTGGATTTGAATATGAATGTCAAAATCAGATTCAGATCGAATTGGAATCGCGAAATCAGATTTTGGATCTGGATACGAAGTTTTTAGTAGTATTTGGATCCAAATTCAAATCCGAGTGAATGAATATCTGCAAAAGCGGTTATAGTTACGAGTATATCTGATTTAAATCCAACCCGTTGACATCCCTATCAATGATTCGGCCTGGGTTTTGGAAGCTATATCATTTCTAAAGAAAACCCACATATAACTTGTCATATTTGAACATATAAGGTTGTAGAATGATTAAGATTACTTGCATAATTTAGAATCGTTCTCCCAAACAGTGACCACCTGTTGAAAGCTGAAGATTTTTCCTGGTTTCCGACTCAAAAAACTGCATTCAAGTTGAGAGACTTTATTTTAATTAGCAGCATAAAATCCCAAGATTGGTTTTTTTTTTTTTTTTGGCTTCTAGAGCTTGCAAGAGAATTGAACCAACAATTGGTTTTTAGTAGCTGCTAATCCGATAAGATATGTTAATGGTAAAAACTGTTACTGTTTCTTGAATCTGTCCAATGAATTAGATACGCTGAATGGCTTCATAAAACAATGACAGTTTAATACTGACTTCTAAACATATACTAATTACAAGACAAAGCATATAAATTTGATTTCAAGAACATATTTCTAAAAATAAAAAAAAGATGTAATTCATTTGCATTGGATACTTTCTCATCGTTTTTAGCACTTGACCCGAACAAAAGGAACCCATTGAGCCATACGCGTTTAGAAAACTTAGCCCGTGACATCTGAGCGGCACTGCAATAAGGATATTCATCGTATCTGATTGACCATTTATTTTTTGGAGTAAGAACTCCGGTTGATCACAATCTATGGAGACAAAAATGGATTCTATGAACAGACTGAATTTTTCCGGAGAATAATTGAAGTAGGAAAATATGGCATCTTAATGCTTTGACATATTGCATATATTTCAGTGTCGCAAAATTCATTTTACAAGTTTAATCGGTGAGCAACCAGGCAATTCATCAACTGAATTAATAGTGAATCAGCAAAAAATAATATTAAGAAGATTATTTGAAATATATAATACAAAAATAGATTATAAATAAGAAAGTTATTCAAATATTTTAAAGTTCTTTAAAAACTAACAAGCAACAACAGGCTGATTTTGGTAACACCTATTTGTGTATAGAACTATAAACTTTTGTTTCCTTTAGAAAAGGACGGGGCCTGGTCCCAAGTGAGAGCAAGAAACCCACCACTCAATGAGACAAAACTTTTACCCAATCCTTGCTGAGATGACCCTTACTACACTTCAACTCACATCAATAATCTCTCTTTTGCATAAAAGAGTTGATGTCCTTGACACTCAAAATGGAGACTGACCACCTACCAACCTTTAAAATGGAGACTGACCACATGCTAGTTTGACACTAAATGAATAAATGAATACTGACCACCTACTAACCCTTAAAATGGAGACTGACCACATGCTAGTTTGACACTAAATGAATATTGACCACCTACCAACCCTTAAAATGGAGACTGACCACATGCTAGTTTGACACTAAATGAATACTGACTACCTACCAACCCCCACCCCAAGTTGTTCCACTAACCCCCACAAAGGACTTTTGAAAGTGAATTTACATTCTTCTACTCAAAAAAACCATAAATTCTTAATTTGAGAATTGTCGCCCTTCAGAAGTATTCGAATAAGATTAACCCCATCTAAACATTGCCAAAATCCAGGCCCTAATCAGATGCAACTTAAACAATAAACTTCAAGAGTTCAAGGTTAATGAGGTGCACCTTGAAATCTTAACCTTGTTCGCAAATGACAAGACATAACATGGTAAGAAAGTGCTTTTGACAGAAAAATACGTCTGCATTCGCTGCAGCTGCACAAACCGAATCGACCCAACTAAAAACCGCCCAAAAATTGGGAAAAAGAAAAGTGTGCAGCATGTTAAACTCAATGCATCTGACACGATAATGCTAATTCAACCACTGAGAATCAAAATAAATTTGTCAAAAGATTACAATGTCCAGAAAAGACATAACTAATAAGCTTAAACGAAGGCAATTTTAAATGATTAAGACGTCGGTGAAGGCAGCAATTCTCAAAGAGCTACTGCAATCACCGACATTTCAACTCTCGAGCAGCAATTCGGATGGAAGGATGGAGACACGGCTGGACCATCAAAAGCGGGCTCTGTAAGCTTACAATTGATCTACAAGACTATTCACAGATATCCGTTCGAAAGAGGAAGTCTTCACTGTCCAGTTCTTCATGCAGCAGATAAATAGGCGGCGCATCTGGTCTGGCATGGCTATGCTTAACAGACGATGATCTCTTCCCCTGCAATAGGCAAAACAAAGTTTAGAACGTAAAATTAGTAAAGAGAGAGAGCAATCCGCATAGAACAGTAACCTATCTCGATGGTAAATTGGCGGAAACACTACCAAGAGAAACCTTCCTATCAAATTGTAACTACTATGCATTTGCCTTTGTTTGATCGTCAGGCTTCCACTGCCTTTTGGTGGACATGACACGTTTCGGGCATTTTTTTTCTCACCCTGGCAAATCAGGGATATTCACCGACGTAACACACAAAAAAATAAGATTCTTATAGTTCCAACATGCAGTAAGGGACACACCAACCATTTCCTTGGTTAAGAGTACAAAACTTGTACTTGGCTAAGGACTATATAAAATAAAATACTCAAACTTTATTCAAAACTTTTTTATTTAATTAGAAAAAAATTTTAAGTATAGAAGGTAGAAGCATAAACTGACAAATTTAATTTTTTATTTATTGAAATTTTGCCAATCTGAATCTGATTGTACTTTGCACTTTGCAGCAAGATGTTTAGGGTTTAATAAGCATCCACAAAGAAAGTTTAAGACGTGGAACTGCATCAATAGCATAGCATAGCCTAATTGGGACACGTGGAACTGCATCAACAGCATAGCCCAATTGGGACACGTGGAACTGCATCAACAGCATAGCCCAATTGGTACCAGTCTAGTGCCTACAAAAACATATACCAGGTAAGTGAAAATGGTCCATGAGATGGATATATATATATATATATATATATATATATATATATATATATATATATATATATATATATATATATATATATATATATATATATATATAATGTGTGTGTGTGTGTGTGTGTATTTCCATCTCAAGAACCATTTTCACTTACCTGGTATATTTGTGTGTGTGTATATATTTGTGTATATACGAATATAATTAAATGTATATATGTATTGTATAGATTGTAGATATGTACAATATTTATTTTTGTGTACACAGATAAACATATGTACATATACATATATAATATATATTATTTGTATGTTTGTACATATATATAATGTATACATATACAATATGTATATATCATAGTACTTGCATTCACATACTTGTATATATGTACATGTATGTAATACATATATTAATGTATATAATGTATGTATACTATATGTATACAACATTATATGTATATATATACTATATATATACAACATTGTATGTATATATTACATAACACTATACATGTGTATAAATGTTTACAATATACATGTATAGATGTATATACTATACATAACATATATGTATGTTATAATTTATATGTGTAATACATACGTTATGTACTGTATGAGATTATATAGCTATAGTTCATTATGACAAACTATATGTTATATACAGTACATACATATATATTGATGTACACATAAGTTATACATATATTAATGTATAATTTATCCATACATTATGTTTGTGTTGAGCATTACAATTTATATGTATTATATTTTTATATAATGTATATACTATACATGATATATGTATACTATATGTATATTAAATGTGTGATATATACAAATATACATATACATGTATATGCTTTGTGACATGTACGTTGTATACGGTTTGTTTTACGTATATAATATATGTACGTATACATTTGTATGTACATATTATATATATGTAATATTTCATATATAACATATGTGTGTGTGTATATATATATATATATATATATATATATATATATATATATATATATATATATATATATATATATATATATATATATATATATATATATATGGGGATCATCTGCCGATCCCTCTGGTTGAGATGTGCCATACCAGCACCCGCACCACGCACCTTGGTGACATAGCTTATATGATGAACTCACCAATACAGGTCAGCTACTGCAGACGCAGACATCTATCAAAAACGAATTAAGGAAGACAAAATTTTTAAAGTGCTTGTTAGCCTTGGACCTTATTATGAAATTTTCGCAGCCATATTCTCATGACCACACCCTTGCCAAGTTTTAATCAAGTTTGCTTAGCCACTCATAGAGAGGATACTAGAAGAAAGGTCATAAACCATCAAAAACAGAAGAGAATCATGAAAAATGGTGTGTTTGGCTTGTTTTAAATCAAATACTTGGAAGACTGATTCAAAAAATCAGAATAGCGAAAACAATTTCCAACGAAACCGCAGCAAACTCGAGTGCTCGCGTTGCAAGAAAACTGGGCATCTTTGAGAAAAATGTTAGGAGCTCGTCAGCAAATCTGTAAGAGAAAAAATGTCATCTTCTTCCTAAGTAGTTCTTGCTCATTTTGTCACAAAAGATGACTTAGAGAAATGTTTCCAAAAATTCTCTAAGACAAATCTCGTGTCCTCTCATATGGTCAGCAACTCCATCGAAGGTAACAATCTCGCCTTCTTTACTCATTTTAATAATTCTATTTGGGTCATTGATACTAGTGGAATGATCATATGACTAATGATCCATCAAGGCTGAACACTATAGATAATATAAACAAAAAATATATTTTCTCAACAGACAAATCACATATTGATGTTGACGGAACTGAAAATTTTCATTTTTTGAAAACAAAACATTTTTAGTTCTTTATACCTAATCTCTCCACTAGCTTGATGTCAGCTACTAAATTGACCAAGACTTATAATTGTATGGCCACTTTCTCTTTCAAGAATGTGATATTTCGGGATCAGGAAACGAAGAGGGAGATTGGTAGAGGACAGGAGAAAAATGGGCTATACATAATGGAAACTCCTAGAGTTACTTTCTTCGTACAAGCTAGTAAGGAAAAGAAGAGACAAAAATATCAAACGTCGCATGCATGACTTGGGCATATTTAAGATAAGAACTTTAAGATGTGTGTTCCTAATATCATCATTGACAGACATTCTTGTGATGCTTGCGAATTTTCATAGTCGACCAGGCTGTCGTTTCAATCATCTACTGAACGATCCACTGATTTCGTTGATTTGGTGCATTGTGATGTTTGAGAACCAACTCCAGTGGAATCCTATACGGGATACAGGTACTATGTGTCTTCCATTTAAGATAAATCTCGTATGTCATGGATATTTTTTTCTTAGAAATAAAAGTAAAATTGTTAAGATTTTTTAAGATAACTATAATCTGGTATTTCACCCAGTATGGCGCAAAAATTAAGAAACTCTGATATGATAATGGGAGAAATATGTGAATCAACAGCTTGAAGAATTTATGAACAAAAAAGGGGGATACAACCTCAACATACATGTTTTGGCACCCCCAATAAAATGGGGTTTCAGAAAGAAAAAATAGACAGCTTCTTACTATTGCTTGTGCTCTTATGATTCACATGAACGTTCCTCAGAGTTTTGGGGCAGAAACAGTACCTGTACTGCATGTTATTTTGTTAATAGAGTGCCAAGTTCCAGTATTGAAAATCAACTCCCTCTTGAAGTTTTACTTCAAAGAACTATTTCTATTAGGCACTTAAGAATTTTTTTGGTCCAAATGCTTTGTGCACATACAAGAGAGATTCTATGTTTTGATCCAAGATCAAGAAAGTTTTTAGGGACTCGAGATGTAAAATTTTTTGAGAATGATCTATTCTGAGGCACCGAGTCAGGGGGAGAACCAAGGTTCCATGATTGGTCCCATTTCCACTGCCACTACTCCTCTGTATCTTCCTCTTGTTGTTGTTTTTCAAAATACTACTATCCAAACCAAAAATGAAAACCAACAATGTAGCAAACTTTTTTTTTTTGAAAAAAAAAAACAAAACCAAGATAGTAACCCTCAAACATCTCAAGACCAAACCATCAAACTAAGTCGAATGATTGAACCAATCCTTAAGAGATCAACTCGTCCCTCTAAGGCACCACCAAAATTAAAAGATTTTTATACCTATCTATCAACCCTACACAATCACCCTATGGATTATTATATTACCTTTGATACTTTATCTAAATCCTACAAGTCCTATGAACTCAATACCTAGTCCCACCATGAACCAAAAAACTATGAAGAAGCAAACAAGAGTTCAAAACTAGTAGATAGGTATGCAAGAAGAGCTATCCGCATTGAAGAAAAACCAAACTTGGGAGTTAGTTATGCTGTCCAAAGGAAAAAATGTCGTCAGATGTAAGTGGGTATACAAGATAAAATATCATAGTGATGGAACCATCTAACAATACAAACTTGTCTCGTTGCTAAAGGCTTTACTTAAATTGAGGGAGTAGACTACAATGAAACCTTTGCTCCAGTCGCCAAGATGAATACAGTAAGGATTCTTTTGTCAGTGTTGTCAACCAAGCGGTCAAAACTAGCTCAACTTGATATCAAGAATGTCTTCCTTCATGGAGAACTCAAAAAAGAAGTGTACATGGAAGTTCCTCAAGGCATAAACATGAGAAAGGGCATGTGTGCAAAGTAAAAAAGGCCCTTTGTGGCCTTAAACAGTCCCCCCGAGCCTAGTTTTCATGCCTAAGTGAAGTGTTGATTAAAATTGGTTTTAAGCAGAGTAATGTTGATTATACAATGTTTGTTGTTGTCCGGTCTTCAGAGATACCTATTTTACTTGTATATGTAGGTGATGACAAAGAGTTTGTGGTGCAAGTAAAAGTTTATCTCAATCAGCAATTTAAGATAAAAAATCTTGGGATCCTACGGTATTTCTTGGTCATAGAAGTGGCACATTCCGAACATGGAGTCTTCAATGTTTGTTGTTGTCCGGTCTTCAGAGATACCTATTTTACTTGTATATGTAGGTGATGACAAAGAGTTTGTGGTGCAAGTAAAAGTTTATCTCAATCAGCAATTTAAGATAAAAAATCTTGGGATTCTTCGGTATTTCTTGGTCATAGAAGTGGCACATTCCGAACATGGAGTTTTCAAGTGCCAAAGAAAATATATTCTAGACCTCTTGAAGGAAAGCGGGTGCTTGGGTGTCAAGGTTGTAGACACTTCTCTTGAGATGAACTGTAAATAGAAGAAAGAGGAAGGAGAAGAGATTGAAAACAGTCAAAGTTTTTAAAAATTTGTTGAGAAGCTCATATATTTTACCGTCACTCGACCAGATATCACTTATGATGTCAGCCTCATAAGTCAATTTATGCACATCCGGAAGTCAAGACATGTGGAAGGTAGTCACATGATTTTGAGGTACTTAAAAAGGAACTCCATGACAAGAGATCTTGATGAAACGAGAACAGAAAATGGATGTAATTGGATATTGTGATGTTGACTGGGTAGGCGATCCGAATAATTGAAAATCTACATCGGGAAATTGTACCTTTGTTGGAGGAAGCCTAGCGACTTAGAAAAGCAAAAAACAGTTAGTTGTGGCTCGATTGATTGTAGAGGCAGAATACAGGGCTATAGCTTCGTGTACATGCGAGTTGATATGGATAAAAGCATTACTTAAAAATATGAAAATTGAAATGAAGGAATCTATGAAGTTGATATGCAATAACATTGCAGCTATCTACATTGGAGCAAGTCTTGTCTTTCATGAACGAAACTAAGCATATCGAAGTCGATCGTCACTTTATTAAAGAGAAAATACATGATGGAACCATTCAAACACCCCATGTCGGAAGTGAATTTCAACTTGCCAACATCTTTACAAAATCTCTTAGAAGAGATCATCATACATACATTGTATGCAAGTTAGGGCAGATTGACATTTGCGCTCTAACTTGAGGGGGAGACTATTTGTGGCATAGAGATAAGGAGGCGATCTCTCAACTTCCAGAAAAAGATAATGAAGAATCTGCTATCTTTGGGAAGAGATAGGATACAGATCTGATGAATTATCCTCACCAAGATTGTTGGAACTATCAATATCTTCTGGAGGATTCTCGTAGATCTCTCATAAATACGTTTTCTTCTTAATTTGGTGTATTCAAATCTTTATAAGGAGTTGTATCTCTGCTGTTACACAGAAAATGGAATAGAAGAAAGTCCCCTTTTCTCTTTCGTGGATGTAGGCTAATAAGCCGAACCACGTAAATCAGTGTTATACTTTGTTTCTTCCTCATCTGGATACTCTGTTTCTGTCGTATGCGTTTTAACATTTGATAGCCTCAAGTTTTAGATTTGGAGCTGCGTATTTTGGAACGAACTAGAATCTCAATAATATAGATTTTAAATTCATTTGATAGCCTCAAGTTTTAGATTTGGAGCTGCGTATTTTGGAACGAACTAGAATCTCAATAATATAGATTTTAAATTCTTTATATGTAAAGAACCATAGATTTAAAGTTGAATGAAAGAAGTCACCTTAAATCTACAAATCTGATATCACTATAATCTAATGTCTTAGTATTCACAGATCACTGCAATGAAACAGAAGCACCCAATTTTTGCTGTTTCTATGAGCGGACTGTTTTTTAATCAGTGGCTATATCTGTCTATAAATACAGGCCCTGGCCTTTCCGTCGGGCATTCGGCGGCTAGAAACTTTAGTTCGTGGGTTTTTCTATGGGCAAACTGCTTTCTAGTCGGCGGTTGTATCTATGGTCCAACCTTCTCTTTTATTACGTTAAATGGATTTGGAATTGAGCCCCTTACATTAATCTCGGAAATAAAGAGAGGAATCATGAATCTTCCAAATAATTTAAAATTTTATAAAATCTTTCTCTTTTCATTTTCTTAAATTATCTAAAATTATAAAAAGAAAGATTTTATATTTTTAAATTATAAATAAATTTTTCTTTTTGTTTTGAAAATTATTTTAAAAATTAAGAAGTGTTTTACACTCAGTCACCGGGTGCGTTACAATTGAATCTGCACCCGGGTCGACACGACACGGGTGCGGATCCAAACCGTACCTGTTGGATCGGTCAAAATCAGATCCAAAACCCAAGCCAAAAACACACCTATTGAATCTAATGGCGGGTCAAAACCAGATCCAGATCCAAAATCAATTTATTAACAAGCCGCTCGATTACTCTCACCCAACGTGTGTACTTCAATGCATTGATAAATACATTATATGTTTCCTTTTTTCTTTAAAAAAATACGATACAGGACTAAACTCTTTCATATGCATTTGTTCTTTTCTTTTCAAAACGTATGTGCATTTGTTCTTTTCTTTTCAAAACGTGGGTCTATGATCAATGGTGCACATGTGAACGTGCAGGTGTTATTGAAAATATTTCACGAGAGAACGTGCCCTAGCAACCAAACCACTTATCGACTCAGGTCGTCGGGACGATGGGCTACAACCCGGCGGAGTACAAGGACGGGTGGCGCGCCACCGTAAAATTTTAATAATAATAATAATAAAATATCTTCAATAATAATAATAATAATAGTACAAGGACAGGTGAGGTGTTATCTAATTTTTACGAAATAATAATAATAATAATAATAATAATAATAATAAAATATCTTCAACGCACCACCGCACCTAATTTTTTTGAGATGTGCCGTACCGGCACCCGCACCCCGCACTCAGGTGACATAGGTTTTACGGTATAAGATCAATCAAAAATTTTGTATATTTCTATTTGATCATTCTTTAAGAAAAACTACACAACAAATCAATAAAGTACATTTTCAGACTTACCGTGTAAAGAGTTTTATCGTTTAAAGGACTTACACGAGTTGAACTTTCCTCTTAAATGATCTTCTAGGCTTAGACTCGTGCTGTCATAGTTTACCTGACTGAAGCTCCAAGGAAAAAACAATGAATCCCAAGAGATAAAACTCATATTGGAAGCATTTCTGCCCATCTCAAGGTACTTTCCATTTAAAATTTTATTGATAAATATTTTAAAACGTTTAATAAGCAAATGATGCTGATTTTTTCACACATATGGTGCGAACATGGCGGATGTGATATTGATGACACTGAAGTAGATATTTATTAGTTTTCCCTTCATAAGGAAAAATGCAATTGACCGGTCGTATGTATGTCTCGTTGACGGTTCCCATACCTGCCCCTGACCAATTGAGATCGTATGCTTAGGTCTATTCTCGAAGAAATTAGACGATCAGATTCTACAAAGGCAGGTGAAATATTCTTGTATTAATGCTAGAAAGCTAATTCAAAATCAACTAGGTTTGTTGCAATTAGCTTTTAGGTTATTTCATAATTCAATAGTTGATTTTCAGAAATAGCCTTTTCGATCTCTTAGTTAAACTTAGGCATGTTCTCAACTATAAAGAAAGTTACTCTTAATCTATGATTTACTTTCGGGTGAGCAAGGGAATTACAGCCTACCGCCTGGAAATGAGCTTGAAGACCACCAATTTCCCATGGTTTTCGGGTGTTTAGCTGCACCAGCATCAAGGAAGGCAGCTTAACTTAGGTACTACACTTCACTTAAGATGTATATTGATAGCACCTAGAAATAGAACTAAAGAAACGCCTCTTGACATGTTTCTAATCCGACCAAGTAGTGTCCAATAAAGACAATCTTTGATGGTTTTTGAAAGTTTTGTAAGAAAGAAGACGAGTTCACTTTCATTTTCCTTTCTTCCCAAGGAAAAGAGGGAGGGAGAGAAAGAGAGAGAGATTTTACGTGGTTCCTAAGGAAGCTGTCAACTTCATTGCCTTCATATAATTAGAGTTCTACATATTTATACATGCTTTGACTAAGTTGGCAAATCAAAGGAAGCGTGTCAAAGTTGGGAAGCAGATAAAATTCGAACATTGGAACAGAGGGAAAGACAGTTGATTATGTAAACTCTCCATTCCTCCATCTCTTTGACGAACTTTTCAAAGTCTTCTCCTTCCATGCTACTGAAAGTTTTATGAGAGAGGGGGAGAGAGAACCTTCTCATCTGGCTTGGTGCCCAAGGTAGCGCCTCGCCTTTATTAACCACCTACGCTACGGGCTCTGCACATTGCTTTGATTAAATTTGCTGTACGATAGAAGGAAGCGTTTCTCTAGTTCGGAAGGAGATAAGTTTGCACCAACAAGCAGAGTGAGTGGGGGTCTGAATCTTTAATCACTCTATACTCAGCCTCACCTCAACTTCTCGGCTAAAAGTGCAAGAGTTACATTGGCATCCGGAAATTAAGGATGGCTAAACCGAAGAACTCACATTGGTATTCTTCTATCTTGAGATCATTTATTTCCTGCTTCTCATCTGCTGAAATTTCTGCGCATGACAAAAGACATGCTTCACCAAAAGACGGCGCCGAGGCTATAGTTGCTGGTGCCCGCCATTTTCGCAGTGAGCACTTGGTTCATTCACGATGGTAGAGCCACTTGCATCTTCCAAATAGTCAAGGGGATAGAAACAGAGAGAGTACAAACTCTGCTAAGTTGCAGTCCAGAAGTAAGAAGCTCCAACAGGGGAACTGCTTGATGGAATGAACCAATCTGGCCTTTAACGAGTGAATCTTAAGATGACCCAAACCAGCGTCAGAGAAATGGACCAAAGCAAATTCTTGGCACCTGGCCATCGGTCATGTTTCTTTCTGTAAATTATAAGACCGTATGTTTCCTGTATGACTGAACAAATTCCACAGAAAAAAAAAATGTACTAAGAAGTTCTGGACAGGAAAGATAATATGAAATTACATTTTCCCTATTTTTGCGATTAATCTTTGAGATTGTGAAAGGACTGTGTATCGGGATTCCAATTTCATCGGCGGCCTCATCACTGGTATAACCCTGCTTAGAAAATTTTCCAAATACAAGGGTTCCTTCACTGTGTTGAACCTAACGGTTGAAGAAGATAGCCCAAAATTAAGGAATCAGAGATTGGCCAAAATCAAGGAATAATTAGGAATGATAATCTTGTACGAGCAAAGCCAGGAATATGATCGTTTCTTGATTCTTATCCAATGGCCTCTATATATACCTTGTAAATGATTCGTAGAAACGAGAAATACTGTTTCTTTCTCCTCACCATCGTTCCTATTCCTCTTCTTTTAACAGTTTCTCCTCCTCGAACCGTGCTCGTACTCTATAGCAAATAGAGTCATGAACATATCATTTCTCCAGTCCTCAGAATCGTTTTCCTAAATCCTAACGAGCTCCTCACCTCGCGGCCATTATTTCAAAAGGCTCAGAGGAGGTATGTTCATTTGTGAATCGGATGAATTACTTACGGTGGTATGAGAGCCTCTGGTTCTTCATGGTTAGGGGACTCGCATCCCTCCTCTTGAAGACGACAGCATCTGGAAACCCTTGAAGGACAGGGAAATGGGAAAAGGGGCTGCTATTCTTTTCGAATATATACCTCCACCCGTCGTCCGTCCATATTGTCGTCACCCGGCGCCCGTGAGAAGGATGGGCTTTTTTCTGCCCGCAGCTGTTGGCTTCCAGTGACCTGCTCCGGCGAATGGCCTGTACGACGGGAATTCTTTTCCTTTCGCCGGTGGCCATTGGATGGCCGGACTGATAGAAGGCATCGGCCGCCCTCCTTGACAGCACGATACAGGCGCCCGATCGAGTGCAAATGCAGTTTCCCCGCCTCCATTATGCAGCGCAGGAAGATGCTGCAGCAGTAGGTAATTGTTGACATCTATCATCTTCCCTACTGTTGTGCTTGTGCTTCCTCCCCCATTCCAGGTCTTAGATCGCAGTGATGACAGGGCGAATTCTTTTAAAAAAATTAAAAAATGTATATGTAAATTTCAAAAAATTTAGTTATATATATGATCGGCTTGTCTAGGAACCATATTCTGAAGTTGCTAAGTAGGTTTAGTTGAGGTTTTTGTTGCTTTTAAATATGATTGGCTTGTCTAGGAACCAGATTCTGAAGTTACTATGCGTGAAGAAGGAATCATCTGATGATTTCGGTGCTGTTATGAGTCATCTGTTTATAGTTACTTTCTGCCATGATTCATCGTCAATCTACAATTTATGCTGGTTTTATATAAGGCTTGTACTCTACAAGAACTATATGGTTCAGTAGCGTGGGTAGGCTTGCACGCCATTGAAGAACACTTTTTTATGGCGTTCGGTCTATGTTTGCCACTCCATAAGTCATTTACATTGTTTGGAGTGGAAGCACCACGTTGTTAAAGCATTGGCACCATTTAAACGCCACTGGAAAAAAAAAAAAAAAAAAAAGCATTGGGGTGTCTAGTTAACCCCACAAAATTGTAGTTCAGGTGCACTTTAAACACCGCTAAAGAAGCAAATAGGTGAAATTTTTCCCGCCATTTCTCCCTTCCGCGGGCTTAATGTAGAATTTCCAACGCCATGTCCGCACTTCGTCGCGCTCTCACTCAATCTTCTGGGGTGGAGTTGTGCTTTACTCGTGATTTTGATTCAGGCTCGTGCAGGACAGGTGCATGCAAGTCTTCATTTTTATCCCTTTTTTTCTTTCTGATCCCCCTTTTTCTTTCCGATCGGAATTTCAGTCACTGCTGTGTGATTCACAATTTCATTAGTGCATAATCCTGTACGAACCAGCAGGATTATACTTTAAATAGGATTGAAGTTTCTTGCAGGACTAGTTCGAGGTCTGATTCTTTGAGAGCTTTATGCCAATGGAGCTATAGTTTCCTCATTTGGCAGATTCTGGAAAGAACTTCGTGACAGGTTAAGTGCTGTGAAAGCTCCTAGACAAAGACTTTAAATTGTTCCTGGATTGAAAAATGACACAAGAAGTCAGAAATTTGCCGTTTTACTGGCTTGTGCCGGCTGACAGGATCTCTTGAACTCCAGCAGGCCCATCAGAACCAGGTCTAGAAGTGTCTGTGATTTCTTTGATCTTCCTCTATAAGGATATCGATCTACGATGCAGCTTCCGATCAGAATAAAAAAACAAAAGCAAGTGATGGCCAAACGTGTAACTGGTGATATATTGATATCTATCATCAGTAGTCGAGGTGAGAGAATTTTCCAGATGTTGTCTGCTAGATCATTTGTACTTCAGTTTCTCACTTGATGGTTGATACAAATTCTTCCCTCTTGATATCAAATTACCCCTTTTGCTAGTGCAGAACATCAAAATGAAAAGCTCAATTATAGATATTAAACCAAGTATGGATCTTTAGCCTGGCCTAAGAATTTTGTTTGCAGTCAGTCGCCTTTCACTCATAATCTCATTCTTTTCCTTCTTTGCCGACAAAAAACTGGAGCAATAGCTTCACAGATTTTTAGGAGCTTGCTTGCTCGAGCTAGCTCAGTTTTGACACACAGAAAAATGCAGAAATCTTGAGCTGCTCTCTGATACACATCTGAAACAGGAAATTAAAATAAGGGTCGGTTAGCTATTGTGGATTTCTTTATTGCAGAACTACAGTTGAAAATTCATTGGACTTTATTGAAATTCCTAGCATGTTCACTTTTAAGATAGGTTTATATTTAGCCTTAGGCTTATACACTTGTATTTTCACTCACTCCTCTAGTCTATATAAAGAGGAGTTAGGGCAGATTTCAGTTTAATGAAGTTATTAGCTCTCTGATTTCATCATGGTATCAGAGCTCCAGGCGTCTCATTCCCCTCAGCGAGCCGTCTGAGCAGCGCCAGCCGCCGCCCGCCGTTGACCCTTGTCGCTTCTCCGCCCGTGGTCTTTCCAGCCGCTCTTCATCGCCGCCCACCAGTTATCGCCTCCACTGCCGCCCGTCGCACACCTCCACAGCCGTTGCCCGTCTCACGTCTTCACCAGGCGCTTCTCCATCGCCGTCGCCCGTCGCACGCTGCCCGTCTCACGTCTCCACAGCTGCTGCCCGTCTCATGTCTTCACCAGGCGCTGACTGAGTACGCCGCCCGTCTCACGTTCGTAGCAAGCCTCTGTTCCTGTCGCTCGTGCCGCCCGTCTCACGTTCGTAGCAAGCCTCTGTTCCTGTCGCTCGTCATCGTTTCACGCCTCTGCTGAAAGGTCTGCTACTGCCTGCCTCCCAGCGCCGTCAGTTTCTCAGCACCGCCACCGCCTGTCGTCATCGTTTCACGCCTCTGCTGAAAGGTCTGCTACTGCCTGCCTCCCAGCGCCGTCAGTTTCTCAGCACCTCTCCACGCCGTCTGTCCTTTCTCAGCGCCGTCTGCCTTTCAGCGCCTGTCGCTAGTTGCCAGTGCTTCGTCGGCTTGTTGTTCTGTACGCTGACCTTCTCAGCGTTGTCTGTCGTTGCCCTGACATCATCCATTGCCGCTGATCATAGGTGTCGCCTCTGGTATATCTATTTTCGCAGTTCTTCGTCTCTACTGAAATAGCATGTTGTCAGCTCTATTTCTGTGATCAGCGTTCTCAGTTTTATTCCGGCTGTTTGCTTCTCTCAGCCGATCAGACTTATGGCTTCTATCGTGTGTTTGACTGCATATTGCTTGATGATTAGCATGTTGTCCCTACATATGTGATTGTATTTCTGCCTGCACTTCTTATTCCGTGGCTCNAAAGATAACTCTCTCGTTATGGTTTGGATTGTTGGCACTCTTTCTCAAGACATTGCCAACGAAGTCTTGCACAAGGAAAGTGCAAAGGATATGTGGGACTCTCTTGCAGCCACTTATTCGCAAGCAAGAAATGAAACCAGAATTATGCAGCTACATCATGACATTCATCAGATGCGCCAAGATGGTCGGCCCCTTCATATTTACTACTCTAGTCTCAAGTCCATGTTTGAGAGACTGAACAGCTACTTTCCTGCTTGTAAGTGTGAGCAACAGAAGGCATATCGAGATATGCTTATGGTTGGGGTATTCCTCTCAGGATTAGATTCGGTCTATGAATCCGCGAACAATCAGATGCTTACCAGTCCCTCGATTCCTCCTACTGATGAGGCTTATAGTAGACTGAGCAGAATTCCCATCCCTGCAGCGACTATTCCTGATACCACTTCTGCTATGCTTGCTACTCGTGGCAGAGGTGGGTCATTCTTTCCTAGAGGACGAGGAGGCCGTGGTCGTGGTCCTCCCACTTCGCGCCCTGTATGTCAGTTTTGTCATCGCATTGGCCACACTGTGGATAAGTGTTGGCAGAAACATGGTCGCCCTGCTTTTGCTAATCAGACTGCTTCTACTGAGTCTTCAGAGCAGCCTAAGGCGCAGCATACCGCCCCCTCTAGTGAGTTACGTGTAGATGATCTTCTCTCTCAGTTGCGCAGCCTGATTGGCGATAGACCTCAGCATGCCCCTGATCCGACCACCACTACTGCTGCTAGTGCTTCTTCTTCTTGTATGTACTCTGCTTATACCGCTTGTCCTGCTACTGACACGACAGATTGGCTCATTGATTCTGGTGCATCAACACATCTATGTGGAGACAAGGCACAGTTTACTTCTTATGTCTCTGCTCAACCTGGTCGCTCAGTTATTCTAGCCGATGGGAAATATTCTCCAGTTGTTGGACAGGGAGAGGTCCAACTTACTTCGTCATTGTCATTACAACATGTTCTTCATGCACCAGAATTCTCACATAGTCTTCTTTCTATCAGTCAGATTACCAGAGATTTGCATTGTCGTGCTATATTTGATTCCTCTTCTCTTGTGTTTCAGGATATACTGACGGGCAGGGTGATTGGCAGTGGCCGTGAGCAGGGAGGTCTCTACAGGCTAGTGCACCCCATTCCTTTTGCTGGGTCTACCTCTTCGGAATCCTCTTCGTCTTCAGCCTATACTTGGCATTTGCGCTTTGGACATCTACCATTTCAAAAATTACTTCATGTTCTTCCTCAGCTGTCTCCTCAGTCATCCTTTCAATGTGAGCCTTGTCAGTTGGGCAAGCATCATAGGTCATCGTTTCCCTTGCGGCCCGGTAGAAGTAGCCAGTCTGTTTTTGAGTTATTTCATTTTGATGTTTGGGGCCCGAGTCGTACACCTGACCTTCAAGGTCATAGGTATTATCTTGTTGCTGTTGATGACCACAGTCGTGTTAGTTGGGTCTTTCTTCTGAAGAATAAATCTGAAGTCGGTCCTGTAATCAGAAATTTTATCAATGAAATTCTGACTCAATTTGATACTTGTGTCAAAACTGTGCGTTCTGA
>JAANDH010000726.1:80444-122811 GCA_011799765.1 Nymphaea thermarum
TCCACAGGGCAGACGGCTGATATCTTCACTAAGGCTCTTGCAAGGGGACCATTCCAGAGCTGCTGTTCCAAGTTGAGCTTATTTGATATATACGCTCCAACTTGAGGGGGAGTGTTAAGATAGGTTTATATTTAGCCTTAGGCTTAAGAGGGTATTTCTGTAATATTGTTTCTCTTTTATGATACACTTGTATTTTCACTCACTCCTCTAGTCTATATAAAGAGGAGTTAGGGCAGATTTCAGTTTAATGAAGTTATTAGCTCTCTGATTTCATCATTCACTGATTATGAGCAGTTGTTTGTTCATGATGCGAAACCTAAAGAGATCTATGATCTAAAATCCAAATATTGAGATAGAAATTTGAGTTTAAGATGTGATTCAGGAATTATCTAAACCTATACTTTATGATCCAATTCGGAGGTCTAAATCTGAGTGTTGAAACTGGGGTTTTGGATACTAGGGGCCAACTAAAATTGAAAGCTGAAAAATTGAAAGCTGAGTTTAATTCTGAAATCCAAAACTTCTGTCATCGGGAACAAGTACACACCCTCAAATATGAAATTTGGATGAAGCAAGACCAATCAATTGTAGCCTTTACTACATATACTTTTCATTAAAGATGTTGGTCATGAGTTTTAGTAAGCATTTAATAAAAGAATTATGAAATAACTTGGTGAAGACTTACAAATTTCAAAGGCTATAATTTCTTTTATTTACTGAGAATTTCACAACAAAAATTTCATGTTGACAATGAATTTTGAAGTATTACAACTAATAATTTAAGTCATTGGTGTTTTGGACATAAGGTGGCAAATAAGGATAATGAAAGAAAATCCTTGAATGGTCTGGCCCACAATATCTTGTGCTTCTACTTCATTATTGTGTTTGATAGATTTATCGTCTTTTCATTGTCTGCAACCTCAAACAACTCTTACAATTAAGAATAAATCCCTCAAAAATGAGAATGCACAAAACAAATCGAGTTCCCTTTTTCTTTAAACTCATCATTTGAAATTTTTCAAAAACAGTACACAACATTTAAATCACTTTTTTTAAGCTCCTGAAACAAGTACCACCAGTGGTTTTTTCATTTCTTTTTTATTTGGGTTTAGAATCCTCCACTTGAAGGAACCCAATCCAACGCAGCCCTGCATCACTGACTATGTGGAGGATCTCAGTAAACCAGCAATAGAGCAAGACACTTCATGCTTTGAATGAGACAACTCTTTGGTCATCATATCGACACCATATTCACTATATGAATATTCTCAAACTTAAGTTGTTTTGCTTCTAATAATTGTCTATCCAATGATACCTCATATCAATGTACTTTTATCTTGTATGAGAAGTAAAATTTTTGTCAAGAGAAATCACACTCTTTTTGTCACAAAATTAAGTTCTTGCATAAATTTCATCAACAACAACAATTTTCTAGCGTCTGTCATTGCAATAAACTCTACCTTTGTGATAGAGAATGTCACATACTTTTGAACTCCATACTATCATGACACTGCACCACCTGCTTTCCAAAATAAAGACAAACTGCTAGTGTCTTGAAAATATCTCAAAATTCATTTTATAGCATTTCAATGTTTTTATTAATATTTAAGAGAAATCTGCTTGCAATCCTAACTGCATGAGCAATATCTAGCCTCATACACACATAACATATATCAAACTACTAATAGTTGAAGCACGTAGAATTTTCTGTGTGTCCTTGTTTTCTTTATGAGTAGAGGAACTCTACTTAAATTGTACTTCAGGTGACACACTGACTGCATTAGTCTTGTCCATTTCAAATCTTTAAAGTACCTTTTCACTGTGCCTCTTTTGTGGTAGCAGCAACTTATTTTTTTTTCTATCATGAATAATCATCATGCGCAAAATCTGATTTGTGAGTACTAAGTACTTTATGGTAACGATGCCGCCATCTGAACCTAGCAAACTACAGCGTTGAAGTTGTTTTGCCTGATTCTTTCTTCAAATTTACAATCATTGAAGTATTCTTACCAACAATGAGCATGCCATCACATATAACAACATAATAAAAAAATTATCATTTAAAAATATCTTAACAAAAATGCAGTTATCTAAAGTAGTTTTCTTACACCTATACTTTCCCATGAAAGACTCACTTAATTCATCTACCTAAACTTAACAAGAAAACCCATTACCTGTTACGCTCGGCGTTGTTGCAGAGCGGGGCGGGTCAGGGTCCAGACCCGGACCCGAGCCCCACTCGCGTCAAGGGCCCGACGCTGCCCGACTCTCCTCTTCTTTCCCCTTCTCCCCCGTTTTCCTGCGTTTCTCCCTTACCCACGACCGATCTTAGCGCAGAGGAGAAGGAGAAGACTGGGGAGGTGCCGGCGGCGGGNTTTTTTTTTTCTTCTGGCTGTCTCTCTCTCTCCCTCTCTCGCTCTTCTCTGCCCGGTTCCCTTAGTCTACAGCTCTCTCCCTTTTTCTCTCACCCCACTGCCGTTTCTCCCTTCTTTGATCGAACCCCCTCTCTCGGTCTTCCCTTTTCTGTCGGTGCCTCTCCTAATCACACGGTCTCCTTGGGAGCCCTCTCTCTCCCTATGTGCTATTTGATTTTCTTTTGTTTTCCAAGTGAACGCTTGTTCTCTAATCGTATGTGGCTTGTTGACGGATTTTCAGTTTGGGGGGGGGGGACGTTCTTTTCTGCATAACAGTGGCATAGGGTGTTGGTGGTGGAGGCTTGGCACGATTGTTGCCGTTTGGGGACCACTTGGACTTGTGAGGTGGCTGTCGGAGGAATTACAGCAGCTTGGACGTTAGTTTTGGGGTGAGCAAGGCCTAATTAAGCTCAAATTGATGAATTTTGCCCTCTAGAGCACGTATAATTATTGTTTGCGCATGCTAGAGCTTAGAGTTGTTTATTTGGAATGCACGTTAGTGATTTTGGTTTTGGGGGGAAAGCTTAGAAGTATGTTAGAAAGCGTTGATTCATGTATGTAATGATCGTTTTAGCATGATGAGTTGATTTTCGAAGTTTTAGGGAAGCATGGTAGAGATTGGATGGTTTTGGGGAAATATGCGTTTTGGATGTGACTTTGGGGGTTGAGGTTTTAATGAAAGAACGTTTTGAGGAAGAAATTAGTGATGGATTGAGGGTTTTGATCGTTCGAGGCAACGTCAAGTCGTAATGGAGGAAGCTTATTGGGGGGTTTGTAGGTCGACACTACCCGTCGACACCCTCTTGAGGCGATGACATGTGCCTCAAGGATTTTGTTTTGTATTGTTGTAATTGAATGAGTCGTGTAGGTCATAAGTAGGAATCTTATTCTTGTTATGTTTACAGGTGCACCGGGCCCGTCTCGACGACCTTGAGCTAAAGGATTCGAAGCTTGAGGCTTTTTGAAGAATTGTGATCGCGCCACAGGTATGGTGACTTGCCAGGCAAATCCATGCCTGAGCAAATGTGTGATTGTGTGCCCCTAGGATCATGGGATCCTAAGAATGTGATGTGACTGAATTGATTGTCTTGTGAATGATTGTATGTATGTTGAGCATGTTTTGGTATACGATATGAATTATTTGAAATGTTATTAATAGTTTGTTTTGGAAAATGACGCATTTGCATGTGCATGCTAGAATTGATAACTGTTTAGGACAGATGAGGCGGGGTATCGAGTCGAGTATCTCCTCGACCCCAATTATGCATTAGAGAGCATCATAGAATGATAAATGCATAGGACAGCTACGAGTCAACCACAGATCGAGACTACTCTCTGTGGATTGGCTAAGTTTTTCAAAGAGGTGATTGATATGAATATGTGTTGAGTGAATGTGCATTGCCATAGGCAACGATTCAAATGGATGAAATAGAGGGTAGTTGTACCCGTTTTGTATGACGGCTAGCAATGTCTATTTATGGTTTGTGTAGACCTCGTGTGGAGGCAAATGGGAGGTGTGGATGTACTCGTGAAGTGCACCAACCTCACGAGCTAGCCAGTCAATTGTGAATGTGTTAATTGTTAATAACAAATGATTAAAAGATGAGAGGCCAGTGGGCTGTGGTTATGTGTTTGGGAGACGTCCCCTTTTACCTTGCCACTGGTCTCGCCTGTCANACTAACGTTGTGTTAGTATGGCCAACAAGTGGCCTTTACATGTCGTACTCTCACGACATGATGATAGAGGATTTGATGTTTATTCTCTTATTTGAGCCTTCCTTGAGAAGGTTTGACATTTCCTTGGCTTGTTGCCATACTGCGAAGGCTAAGCCTTCAATTGTTTTTCCTTTTCAGGTTTTGGCAGACCCAGGGCAGCTGGCTGAGCGGATGGCTACACTCACGTCCTACTGGGGAGGTTTTGGGTTTCGTTTGTATTGTGCCAGCGCGTCATGTTTTGGGTTTTATTGATGTCTTCTTTTTGTTAGACATCAATGTTATACTTTTGGGGCATTTTGATCTTGCACATAAAGGTGTATTTGTATGCAACAAAGTGGTTATATAAATGAAAATTCGCCCCATGATTTTGAATTGCTTGGCTCATTATCCTTTTGAATTGTTGTGTCATCACGCCTCGATGCTTTATGTTTAGAAAAAAAAAAAAATGTTTGGGTCAAAAGGTCGGGGTGTGACATTACCTTCTGTGGATCTCACAACATATAAATTTTGATGCACACAAATACAGCGAACAACAAAATGATAATAAGCTCAAGAAAGATAAGGAAAGACACCAATTCTGACATGGAAAACCCTTTCAAAATGAGAGGTAAAAAACCATAGGATTGAGAGCAAAAATGAGAGGTAAAAATTAAATGTTGCATTAAAATATCAAAAATCAAATATATATCATAATGACAAAAAACTAACATCTTAAATTATGATTTGTAAGCTTAGACACCTTGGACTAGAGTTCGAACACGTTACAAAACCCTAAGTATATTTGAAGCACAAGAAAAATCAAAGCTAAAATCACATTGAGCATAGACTAACAAGCTAAGACATGAAAATTTGGCTAAGGTCTGGAAAATAGGAAAATATGGCTCAGTTTGACTTTGATGAGTTCAAAAACTAGGTTAAGCATGTTAGATTGACACAAAATCCAGTGGAAAAACTCTATATACATGGGACAATCAACTCCAAGAGATAGATTTGAAAAAAATTATTAGGATGTAAAAGATGTGTGACATAAACATATGGTTAGAAATCAGAACTTATAGAAAACAGAATTGAAAAACTAGTTAAAGAGGTACATTTGCTCACCCGAAGTCCCATCAAATCAACTATAATTGAGTTGTAAATTGGTTTGTAAACTTTCTTCTGCACGACAAATACTCAACATGATCATACGGATCAAAAAAACATGTATATGGTAAAATGACTTTAGAAACTTATGGTAAAAAACATGAAAACAGAAAATAACATAAATAAAATTGACTTCATGACTACATTTGTAACTATGACAAGAAGCCTAATCAACTTGGTAAGTGTTACCTAAAATTTGGTTTGCAGAGCAAAGAATCAATATGAGAAGGTTTCCAAAAGATTAAACAAACATAGTGAAACAACATCACGAATTAAAAAAAAAAAAACATAATTTTGTATAATTTTGTAAAAAAATATTTCCAACTAAATCGCCTAATTGAGTGGTCCAATCAACTTAGGATTGACTAAATTTGTTGGAAAGAAACTAATTATATGGATCTAACTTCTGGACTTTACAAAATACACATTAGAATTCATAATAAAAAATTATGAAGCTCACAAGTTAGACAAATTTCAAGACTCGATGTTGCATTTTAGAAGTTGTAAAAAACAGATGTTGGGAAAATGACCAAATGTGGAACCAAACAAGCTTAAAATTTGATGAAATTAAGATAAACCCAAATAGACATGTAAGAGAAACACACCTTTTTTTTATGAATTGTCAATAAGATTTTTGGTTTTAATGATGTAGCCTCTCGAAGTTAAGCAAAATTCTAGTATTTTTACAATTCTAAATTTTGCATGAACTCAAAAAATAATATGTCTACAGCTAGAAAACATAAAAAAATCCCCAAGTGTCGTGACCTAAAAGCTTCTAACAATAATTTAAACATGTTTACACTTAACATGAAGAAACATTAACATAAAACACACATTTATTTGATGAGAGAGAGAGAGAGAGAGTTCCTACTTTCTCTTCTTCTTTCCCTTGTTCTTGGCTTGGCTTGGACGTGGCCAACAATGGCCAATGGGGTTCCTTCAAAGATTGGCACAGACTCCAAGGGATAGAGAGAGAGTAACCAAGTGGGATGTCATCCTTTAGGGCTTCTTTATTTGTAGAGAATTAGAGGGTCCTTGGTGTAATGGATTTTTTAGGATTGTGACAACTGTCAAAAATTTAAGAGTGGAAGAGTTTCAAGTGTGGTAGACTCTTAGGATTGCGACATGTGTTTTGAAATGGGAAATTAGATAGAATCATAGAATGATGGTACTTGTCATGAAGAGTGGTTGATTCAATAGTACGGTGACACATGTTCTTTAAAAGTTGAAGTTGCATAACATTGTGAAATGTGTCAACATGTAGCCAATTTGGATTACTATCTAGATTTAAAGAGATCTGGTTTGAGATCTGAACAAGGATTTAGATCTAAGATTTGGATAAAAAATCTATATTGAGATATTGGATTTGAAAATCTAGAAGCAACAAATGCAACAAACAACAAAATAATAATAAGCTCAAGCAAGATAAGAGAAATACACTAATTTTGACATGGAAAACCCTTTCCATAGGAGAGGTAAAAAACTATAGGATTGAGAGCAACCCAACAACAATCCATTATCTAATAGAAAATAACTATAAGATGACAATATATAATGTCTACACTCTAAAAGCCAAATAATCAGCAAAATGGAGAGAACAATGCAAATGAAGTGGAAGAATATAACCTCATCGAGAGTGACAACAAACCCTCTTTCTTTTACCATAATCTTTACTAAACAAAAACAAAGGAATGAAACAAAAACCCCAAACAACAATGGAAGCTTCCACCTGCTCAATGTGTCACCTTTTAATCTTTCTAATGGCTTGAAAAACAAAAAACTCTTCCCTTCTGATCTCTCATTTTTTTCCAAAGAAGAGCTCCCACAAGGTAGAAGATAGCCCTCGATCTAAGTCACAGGTGGCGTACCACGTACCGGTACGGCTGGGTACGTTTGGATCTGGATCCGGGTCGAATCCAGATCCAAACTACATTATAACTTAAAAAAAAAAATTACTTATTCTTTATTTTTTTTGTTTTTTGTTTTACTTTAACATAAGAAGTTTCATTAACAAAATGAAAAAATGATAATTTATTCATTATGAGCCTCTTTTTATTGACATTTTTGTTACAACTTGTTGTTTAATTATATAAAATAATTATTTTTTATATATAATAGTCGTCGTACCCGTACCATGATTTTAAAAAATGCCATACCCGTACCCCGTACCCGTACCCGAACCCGTACCCGTACCATTGTGACATAGCCCTCGATTATGAAAACACACAAAAAAAAGTCGGGCTTCCCTTTTCTTTAAATCCATCTTTTCAAACATTTCAACAATAGTCCACAACATTCTTTGAAATTGCTTCTTTTCAAACTCCCAAAACTAGTGCGCGATTCTTTCTTTTTCTTTCTTTTTTGAATCGGGTTTGGATCATCCACATGAAGGGACCCAACATTCTCCAGCTTAATTTTGGTAATATCTAAGTTAGTGGGATGTAAATGCAATCAAATGAAAGCAAATGCAACCTAGTTTGTTTATCTAAAAACTACTTACGTAATGTGGGGGCCAAAGACTAAGTCTATCCCCATATTTGTGGCATTTGAAGAGCTTGGTCCAACAACCTAGGCCTCACACATTTTATACATTATCTGAAGCTATTGTAGATGTGGAAGATGCCATGGAAGACGATCTTGAGGATTTGCATTAGAAAACGTGCCAAATACTGAGCATGAACCATCTACATCTATTGACGTTGACGTTCCGCAATGTATGACTACTAACTTGGACGCCTCACTAGATACAATGTCTCAATTGCTCGGCATATTTATTACACTAGTCTATGCACTCCTCACAACCGCTACATTGTTTATTCTCTTTTGTGGCTTGGGCTACTTCAAAGTAGGCTGTTGAGGATAACCAGGGGTGGAGCCAAGGTAGGGCTCCCAAGGGCTTCAACAAAAACAAAAAAAAATCATGTAAATTTTAAAAAATTTCACTTGTTTTATATAAAAATGTTCAAAAATGATATTTCGGCCCCCTGTTGAAATTTAAACAGCCCTTTTTATGAAAAATTACGGGCTTTACCCCTGAGGACAACTTACGGAAGTACCCATCTACCATGTTGCATCTCAACTGCATTCATGCAAAACAACCAAATAAATCAGCAGGCCCTCCATTAATGCAGTCTCAACGACCTCCTCCTAAGCTAAAAGAAAAACTACTTGTTTAGCAGGTACGGCCATTCTGAGTGCCAGAATGAGGGATGAAGACTATTTATAGTTTCAACTCGTACTTAGCTCTTACTTTCTAAAATCAAATTGAAACCTAACCAGCATATGATATGATCTTTATGTGTAATAGGATCCAATATCAGACTCAAATTCAAATTCAAATCTACATCAAATGTGAAACTCATCAGTTATTGGTTCTGAATTTCTTTGCTAAATTCAACTAGATGGATTCAAAATGAAATTCGTAGTCGAGGGTACAAGGTACGTTTACATCCTGAACCAAAAAAATGATTTGCCACAGCCAAATCAATTGGCCGGTACTACGGGGCCTCTCAATGTGCACAAGATGCTCTATAATATACATCACAAGTGGTAAGCCATGAAAATTTAACAAAGAATGCTGTCATTAAATGTCGGATTTGGATCTCAATCTAAATCAGTCGCTTTCGCTAGATAAACGGTCGTGGATAGAAGAACATGCACGAGTTCTTAAATTAGGCTGTCTTTGTCTGCCAAATTAACCAAAGCCAAAAAGGGACGCAACCAATTGCCGCCACGTTGTGGGCAAAATTGTCATTACAACGGCATGTAACCGTAAAAACCTGCAACCTGGGGTGCATTAGGCTCCCGACGATTCTTCCGTGTGGTGCTTCTCTTCCTCCCTGCTCATCCTTCTCTTCCTCCTCAGGGTGAACTGCTGAAAACGCTCGAACCGTTTATGCTTTCTCTGATATTCTTCTTCCCTCTCAAATTGTTCCTCAAGATCAGGGGTTTCAAGGTGCTGGTCTCTCGAATGTTTCAGAAATTATTTCCTTTCGTAACTGAACGTCTCATCATTACTTTCCGCTGGCGATGTCTCCCTCACTTTTTTGCTTTCTTTCAAGAAGTATCGACGTCGCGAATGAGGTTCCGTCGTTTTAGGAAGGCTTTCTTTTGATTCTGGTTTCCCATGCACGACGATCTAGGTTGATGCTATTTTTCTTTAAAAACAATTACATTTGCCCGATTGCTGTATGCAATCTGTTTTTCCAGTTGACTGTAACAGTTCACGATTACTAATTCACCGACAATTATTCCGTTCTCCTCCCTTATAAAATAAAACGCATTTACCATCTTAATCATGTTTTAGTTTTCTTTTCTCTATTTTCTGTGAAGTGAATTTCGAGAATTTTCGTTCTGAAAAGAACACAAGTGGCCTTACTAATTTCAGCATTATGTTGATCTTTTTTCGGTTCTAGTAACTCGGAATTTCTGAAGCCGCTTAGCAGAAGATGATAGTGGTCTCCACGATCGGAATTGTCAGACACATGAGTTTCTGCTATACGTCAATGTTTTGATTTAATATCGGTGCTTTTCTAACAGGAATGTCCTTTTGTAGTACGGACGCACAATTTTAATTTATTATACCTCTTCGTACCAGATTAACACTCATCCATCATAATGATTTCTGTGTTCCTTCATTGACTGTTTATGCAAGGCTGCAATGCCATTTTAGTTATGTTGAAGTGCCTTTTAGCTGTTTGATGAAAGGAAGCTAACCAAAATACATTCTCCCTGAATTTTGTTCGTGAAAATTCATGACAATGAAGATGTTGCATCTGCTTTCTGTCAGCAGTAGACCTTGTTTTGACTCATGTAAAGAGTGATGCTCCTGAAAATTGAACATGGCTGCCTATTCAACCAACTCCAACTCCCGTTTTTTTTTTCCCTCTTTTTTTTTTTATAAGATTATGTAGTGGGCAAAAGCATCAAATTGAGTTACTGGTTTTCTGCAGATGTCTCTTTCTAGTTGACTAAAGGATTAAATTTGAAACCTTCAAGCTGAAGAAAGTAGACAGATGTACCCTTGGCATTCAACCTTAAATGAGAGTGTAGTGTACCTAATCCAGGGTCCCAGACTTGCTTCTTAAGAAAAATGCTTTAGCTACAATTTCTTTTTCATTATTTTTGGGTTTTCTTCTGATTTGAGATTCATGGATTGCATATTAAACTGCCCTTTACAGTTAAATGCAGATATCCCTGTCTCCCTGTTATAAAACACAATATCAATCTCAAATACGAATTATCCATGGATTTGGATTTATAGATTGATTGTACATTTCACCACTGCCGTGTTTGGATGACATTGTGATTGCTTGTTAAGCACGGGCCCATATTTTACACATTTACAACTCAAATGCTTTTTTCAAGTCAGTCTCACATATGTGATGTTGCAGGCTTCCTTCATTAAAGAATACATATCGTTGCTGTCTGACCGAGGCTTAAGAGCTGCTTATGACTTTTGATAAGATTTTTGACAAATCAACCCAAAACTGTCCTGAATGAAAGTACCTTGATTTGAGAAACCCAAAAATGTTATTAAATAGGATGCAAAGTGGAATATTTAGTATCCATTCTTCACAAGTTTCTAGGTCATACTTTAAAATTGCTCTGGTCCTTGCATCAACTTTGACTTCATTAGGATGGAAATAGTGAAACTCCTTATGCCTTCATTGGTAAATTTTGAATTATTTATTTCAGCTTCTGCAGTAATCATTCTGTTACTTTTACGTTGTCGTATTTGGATGACACTAAGGTGACATGTAGATAGTGCAGGATGATTGGAAATGGAGTGGTTGGGATACTCTCCGAGTCATGTAACATATGGGAAAGGAGAGCACCTCTTACTCCATCGCACTGTGCCCGACTTCTCTGTGGCGGTACAACCAGAAGTGGAGCCAGTCGCATAATTGTACAACCATGCACGAAGCGCATCTATCATGATACACAGTATGAGGACATAGGTTGTGAAATCTCTGATGATTTGTCAGAATGTGGCCTTATACTGGGTGTAAAGCAGCCAAAGGTGCTGATGCGAGCCTTCTTTTGAAATGACGCTGATATAATGGGAAACAGTGGTGTTAAGTTTTTCCGATTCTTGCAGTTGGAGATGATCTTACCTGATAGAGCATATGCATTTTTCTCCCATACACACAAAGCTCAGAAAGAAAATATGCCTTTGTTAGACAAGGTACTGTACTTGAACTACTTGCAACTGTTTTATGTGAATTTCCTGTTCATCTGACTCCATCATGAATCTGGCAATGACCTTTAGAGTATTTTATGCTATGCAGATTCTCACAGAGCGGGTTACATTATTTGATTATGAGCTTATTGTGGGTGAAAATGGGAAAAGGTTGTTAGCATTTGGCAAGTATGCTGGAAGAGCAGGAATGATAGACTTTTTGAGTGGACTTGGAAAAAGTGAGGATAAATAACAAACTAGAAAAATTTTCTTCTTAACAATATTTCCCATTTAAGAGGTGAAAATATGCATCATTGTCCAACTTTGGCAACAAAATACCCACTAATTTTAGTCTGAGTTTCCATTGCAAGAAGATGGGTGGACGACATCATCATTTTTCTGCCTTTGCCCCTACAAATTTAGAGGTTGTTTTGAGGCAGTGTGGTGTACTCTGACTGAAGGAATTAATAACTTACAGAATGCTGAAGTACTTAGAAACATTTGGAATGAAGTTTGCACTTTACAGAAGCTCAGACATGATTTGAGAGCAAAGTACTTCATTTTATAAGTTTTTTAGTCTCTACTATGTCTAATGCTTGTTGAGGGCTACTTTTTTTTTCCAGGATATTTGAATCTTGGATATTCAACACCTTTCCTTTCCCTCGGAGCATCTTACACTTATCCTACCTTATCTGCTGCTAAGGCCGCAATTATTGCTGTTGGTGAAGAAATTGCAACGTTTGGACTGCCATCTGCTGTCACTCCTATAGTCTTTGTTTTTACAGGCTCTGGCAATGGTAAGAAGTGTAGCCGTAAATGCTTCTTAATAATTATGCATTTTTTTATGTTAAAGGTAAGCTGATTAGGACCTGTAGTCTTCACCATTTCTTTTTTGGTTTTGTGTCTACAACTTTTTTTTTTATTTTTCAGTGCAACCAAAATCAGGAAAGACTTTACCTTGATATTTTAGATGAAAGAAGCATGTAAGACTTTATTGTCGTTATTTTCTAGAGAGCTTCCCATCAGCCCAAATTGAAGTTTTGATACATGCTGATTCATTCAAATGTTTGAGCAGCTTCTGTTACGTCTAAGGCTGACTTTTCTTATTTTTCATATTTATTGATGATTTTACTAGGTATGTGTGAATGTATTTCTTGAAGCATAAATAAAAAGCATTTTCATACTTCAAATTTTTTTTTTCAACTAGGAAAAGTTAATTTGGAGCAAACATCAAAATTTTTACAACCGACTCTGAAGGAGTATACATGTCAAACTTATTGAAGAACTGTTTACACTTTTACAGGAAAATGAAATCTTTTTGTCCAGAAACCCAAAAAAATTGGTGTTTCAGAAACAAAGCATCGTCATATCATCGAAACCACAAGAATACTTTTGTTTTCTAAAAATATTACCAAGAATTTTTTGGCTGAGGCAGGACGTACTTCTATTAACTTGATCAACAAGATGCCTTCTAGAGCCTTATGCAAGATATCATCCTTCCGAAAACATTATGATATTGAACCAAACAACGACAAAATTGAAACTGTTTGGTCGTAAATGTTACATTTTTTTTAAGTCTTTGGAAATTCTGAAAGTCAAAAAGGTTATAGATTTTTTAACATTGACAAAGATAAACCTTATGTCTCCCGCAAGTTATTTTTGTTGAAAATAAAAAAGGACTTAAGAAAAAGGAACCCAAACATAATATAGAGTGTTCTTTCCTACATGAACTATTACACTGGCATAATGAGGATGATCAAGCAGTTCTCCATGATAAATTATCCAATTTATCAAGATACTCCCAATGATATTGAGCCATTTTTAATGGCCTATAACAGGAGAGAGCAGTGTTATAGAAAATGTGTTTTATTTGAAAAAGAACATGAAACAAAAACATTAAAACAGGTTGGCTGAAGCGAGCGGGAAAAACACATATTTTTTGGAAAAAATGCTAAAATGAAAAAAAACTTTTTTCGCATTTTTCTTGCTTTTTCCATTTTTTTGTGTTTTTTTATATTTTCTACATTTTTTAGCTACCGGATTTTTATTTTCACATTTTTAACGCACTACTTTTAGGATCTAATCTTTTGTGACCTTTTAAAAATCTTCCAAGATTTTCCCAAGAAAAATAATTTTGCCATATTATATTTGAGAAAAACCTCACTACTTAATACTAGACTTGGGCATCGGGTCAGCCCGGCCCAAATAAGAGTCTAGCCCGGGTCGGCCTGGTACCTGAAAACCTGAGCCCGGTCCTAGGCTCGATACCTGAGCTCAGGCCCGGCCCAATTAAAATAAAAAATAATTTTTTTTAATATAAAATAAAAAAAATTAAATATGAAATATATTTTTAATAACACAATATATATTGTTATTAAATAAAAATAATAAATAAATTAAAAAAAAAAAACTAATCGGGCCGAAGACCCCATTGGGCCGACCCGGGCGTGCTTTTTGGGCTCGGGCTCAGGCCCGATCCGGTGGGTACTGGGTACCTGTTGGGTACCCGGGCCGGCCCAGGCTTATTTAATACTAGAGAACGATATTTGTGACAATGGGAGAGAGACATCCAACAATGGTTCTATAGAAAACGCTAGCCCTACAGGCTACATCCATTATTGGAAGATCAATAAGCTGTAAATAAAGCTATTACATAGTTATGCAACTCAAGGCCTGTAAAATATCACAGGACTGAATAAGAAGAGAATGAAAACCTCAAGCAGCAATAGAAAGCAGCATATAAATGACTGGGATTAAGATGCTATTTATATACAAGTGAAAGATCGTCATTGGTTCATCACATGACATGAATCATACACGCGTCATCCGGGTGGGCAGCCTCTGGTCCGGTAGGGCGGGCGGTCGCCTTGACAAGTAGCACAGAAGAAATGAGAAAAAGGGAGCCAAGTTCTAGCCATTCGGCTAGCTCCTCCTCTGTCAACGGTTAACTTTGAACTAGTAGAACCCAAACATAAAAAACAAAAAAAATTAAAAATAATTGAGTATAAACAAAAGAATAAAAATACAAAAAAGCTATATACAATTATATATGTTAAATGTATATATACACATATAAATATGTAGTCATACATGCATTAAACATATACGATTATAGATGAATTACACACACACACACACATATGTATAGATATGTAGTCATACATGTAAATCAGGCCCAAAACTTGACAAGGTAAGTACTTCAAGAGATAAACTCTTGTGGCTTCCAACAACTTCAATTAGTAAGACAAAATAAACCTCAACCTTGAGGAAAAGAGAATATATATTAAACCCATACTAAAACCCACATCTTGTCATGAAGCTGTTCAAAGTCCTCAATGAATAGAAACCAGAATGCTGAATTGAATACCATAGAAAACGCAAGGTTTGGGAAATTCGCTTCCTGCCTCTAGGTAAGAAAACCATAGGGCGTATGTGGGTTTTCAAAGTCAAAATCCAAAGTGATTTTCTCAAAGATTCAAAGCAAGTTCATTTGCTGAAGCTTATTCTCAAGAATATGAAACAAATTATGAGGAAAAATTTGCCCATGTTGCTTGTGCGATGTCTATCAGAACTCTTTATAGTGGTATGTCCTCCTATTAAGCAATGGGCTCCTATGTTAAATAAATTTTACAAAACCACGTTTAAATGGAAAATTACATGAGGAAGTGGTTTTGGAACCTCTCCCTGGATATAGTTGATTGGTTAAAAAGGCTCTTTATGTGTTGAAACAAGCTCTCAAGGCTTGGTACGATAAATTTATTAGTGTCACGATTGAGCATGTTTAGATCATGTTATTTAGACATTCCTCTTTTCATTAAAAATTCAACTAATGGATTGCTTTGCTCTTTAAATTGATGATATGATCATCACAAAAAGTTTCAAAATAGAGTGAAACAAATAAAAAAACTTTTGAAAGGTAAGGTTCAGATGTCTGATTTGCATTTCCTCAAATATTTTCTCAGTATTGCCTTGGATTTCGTCAAATATTTTCTCAGTATTGCATCTACTAATGCTGATTGAGGTGGTCATCCTAATAATTAGTATCCCACTACTCTTGGGGATTCCAACTGACCTCTCTTGGCTCCATAGAGGGACTAATATGTCTGTTTTGATGTGTGCTTCCTAGAAGCTTTTCAGCCATTGTGAGTACATCCTTTAATGCCTCTTCTTCACTTTTTTGTTGTTTGATCTTGTGAGCTTTGAGTGCTTCTCCTTTTGTGGAAGATTTCAGATATTTTGATACATATTTACATTTATATCTTGTGTGTGTGTGTGTTTGTGTGTGTGTGTGTGTGTGTGCGTGCTTGGAGGGCTGAGTTTAATGTTGCAGACCATGAGTATATTTCATGCTGAAGACTCTCTTTCCAGTTAGAGTAGAACAATATGAGATGTGTTTATGTTATTGCAAGCTACCGTGTGAGTCAGCTTATTGTTATCTATTCTAAGTTGAAACAGAAGATTAAAAATGGTTTTTTGGATTTTTTGTTTAGAGTCCACAATCCACATTCATTTGAGGCAGTGCTCCTTAAGCATTTGACATTATTTTGGACTTCTCTACTACTTCTAGGGTCATCAGACTTTGAACATGAACAATATGATGCTTCATATGTGCAACATAGGCCCGAGAGCATGAATGATGCTTTTGAAATGGATCTACTTCATTTTTTGATAGATTTCTGAATACTTACATTTCATGAATTAGTAGCTACTTCTACTAAATCATGGTGAATTATCTATGAATTTCAGATGTATTGTGTTTTATGATGCCCTGCATTTCTTTATTAATAGGAAGCCTCATCACTCTTTTTCTTTTTGAATCTCTGGTTCTACCAATAGCATTCCAAAATTTACTGATTGTTTCATGATTTGGTATGTCCAATATCCGAACATTGTCTGCTTACATGTTTAATGTATTTGGCTTATTTTAGTTTCTCAAGGGGCACAAGAAATTTTTAATCTGTTACCTCATTCATATGTGGATCCGCGCCAGCTTCCAGAGGTTGTTGAAATGGTAATTACGTGCACATTTCCTATGATTTTTCCACTGTTAGCGGCCTGTAAATTAAACTATGACATGCGATTTATGTGCATTGTTCTATTTATAACTTAGGAATTTCAGCATAGGCATTCCTAGTTCCCTTTGTTTCACCAGGGTTCCCAATGAGATTGCGCTTATGAGAAAATACCTTTTGAGTACATACATCATTGGGCTCATGCTTCATGTGCTAACTTGAATTTGTCCAAGTTCTCAACAATAGTTGAATCAGCACATGTGTTGGTTGGTTTCCCAATACTCCACTTCTCCACAAACGCCAACATAGTTTCTTGGTTGCTTCCACATAGAGTAGTCAGGGTATATTAGCTCCAGCCTCCACCTCTTCATGTTTGAAAGATAAACAACTGAAAACAATGAAAATCGACCTTTCAAAAAAGTAGCCCAATAGCTAGTCCATGGGTTGTTTCGTCAATGTATTTTGACCAAAAACTGATGCAGTAAAGGACATAAAATAAAAATAAAAACAAAAACTTGAAGGGGACATCACTGAACACAAAAATAAATATTGGCATATTCATACATATATATCTCTATTTGTTTTTCTGTTTTCTGTTTTCCTTTTTTATGAGCTTATTGCCTTATATATATTTTGTATTTTTTCAGTTTTCTTCTTCTGTACTTTTGTGATTTTTTTCTTCCTAAGGTAGCAATGACTGGCTCCCACTAGCTATTCCTCCTCTCATTTGATTACATATTAAGGAATGAGACTTCCTTGCCTGGTGAGGCTTTGAATTATATTTTACTAATAGAGAATCAGAGATATTTTTCTCCATTCTTTCTTTTGGGGCCTTAGTGCACCACTTGGTTTTGTTTAGAATGCCTTAGAGCATTCATCAGTGTCGCTTGTGCTTTTGGAGGTTGGACATAAAAGCAACATCCTTCATAGTGTGAGTTTTCTTGAAGATATTGAAGCCTTATTTGCATAATTGTGTTTAGCTACTTGACCCTGGTTGAGAGATTGATGCAAGCAAGAATGTGAGTTATGATAACATCATATCCTACCTTCCACTTTTCCCATTTTTTCTCATACTTGACAACAACTTTGTTTCTTCCATCTCCTTCTAGTCCTTGTTTTTTTCCATCTGTACTTTTGATTAGGACTAGTTTAGGTTCCTTTTTGTAACCAGCAACAAGTCCTTGCAAGCCTTTACTCCTAATGAAATGTTCCCTAGCCCATTGAACTTAGCTGTATAACCCACTTATATTCATAGCCCACCTGTTGCAATATTAAACTTCCTAGCTTATTTCCATAATAGGCCCTGACAGCCAGACTGACAAAAAGTTCTTTCTTTTCTACAGTATTTAATAGAAGAAGCTTGTAAGTTTTAAATAAATAAATTAGGAATCTAAGAGGTTTTCTGCTATTCTTAGGTTTAAGTTGTTCTAAGTAATTGTCATTTTTTTTTTTAGTTTATAACTTTATTGTATTGGAAGCTACCATTTTTTGTGATGGTTCTCACATCTTATCAATCTTCTTTAGCACATATAGCTGGTCATGTTGCATAGATGCCTTTTTTTAGGACAAAAAGACTAGACTGCATGCATCAAGGGGAAGCTTCCAACTTTATGGATGTGTTGTAACCTGTAAAGATATTGTTGCACCCAAGGACACATCAAAATCTTTCAACAAGGTAATCCATCTGATCGACCTTTATTTTCTTTAGGATTCAGTAAAAGCATGAGTATATTTCCTTATGTTATTGAAAATCAATATGTATAAACTGCACTAACTGTGTTCCCGTATTTTTATTCTTTTGCTTCTGAAGATATTGATATCTTAATCAGTTAATCTTATATTAAACATGACGTGGACTTCTTCATCTTATTGTGGCCAGCCCTCGACACCTGAAGGCCTTTGTTTCTCTTGGCCGCAGGAAGCAGGGGCAGAACTATAAACTTCAACTGCAGGGTTTTTGGGTTTTTTTGTGGGCCCGGGCGGGGGGGGGGGGGGGGGGGGGGGGGGGGGGGGGGGGGGGGGGGGGGGGTTTGGTTTGTGTGGAAGAGGCATTATGGGTTGATTGAAGGGCTTCTTCTTGAAGTCCTTTCAGTATTTCTGGGAGAGGCAGGGTTCCACCTTGAGAGAAATGCTTTCTGCAAATGGGAATTGGCATCTATGCTTTAATATACTGGTTAATGAAAACTTTCAAGCTGGAAAGTTTCACGACTGGCTGTTAATTTTCCGTTTTCTTGTTTATATTCTCCTTTATGTTCTCTATTCTCTTCCTTTCAAGCAGTGGTTCCGTTGCTGATAGGTCCTGATTTCTATTATTAACAATGGTGGAATTCTTAGTTACCATCTTGGTTTTCCATTACTTTAGTTTATTTGATGCATTAAGTAGCTAAGCATGAAAATTTTACTTTTTGTTTTTGAAAAACTATTATACATAATGTTCCATTGGCAATTGTGGCTTACATCCATTCGGCAATGAAAACTTCACCTGTTGAAGAAATCACATTATCACATACGAGCCTTCTAACATGTAATTTTATCTTTTCCAGCATTCCATCCATGTATCTCTTCCGTTATATAAACAACCCAGTGATTGAAAATATTGAATATCTTGTTTCAATCAATTACAAGAAGCCCTTGTTTGGTCCACCGTTTGCATAATTCTTGCCTCGATAACATCTTCATGGTTGCCTTCGTTGTTGTAAATGTCATCAGAGCCATAAATCTCACTTTTAGAATAAGGATTGGAGTTGTCATAATATTATTCTCTATTTGGACTTTCAAATACCGATCGAAGTACTGCTTGACTCACATCAGCATCATGGCATTCTAATCATTCTGCATAAATCAAAAGCTTCTTCTATAATTTCCATGGAACAAGTATTAACATTTTTAGTTTCTGTTTCTTCAATTTAACATCATTTTTCCATGTGCACTTATTTTTTCTTTTCATGATTTTAATCTCATTGTTGAACAAACTTCAGTTTTTGCATTTTGTGGTCACAACATACATGCATATTGTACTCGACATTTGATCTGTTGGCATGCTAATTAGACATGCTCTTCTGTAGGTTGATTATTATTCACATCCAGACAACTACAATCCTATTTTCCATGAAACCATAGCTCCTTATGCCTCTGTAATAGGTATGTAAATGGTTACAAGTAGAAGATATAAATCATGAGTAAACCTTGCTACGGAAACTTTTATCTCCCCATTAATGTGTATTATTAATCTTTCTATGCGATTTTTTTGTATTAAATTTATTTTCTTTCATATCATCAGTTTATTGTGAAATTGGTGAAACTTATAGATGATAGGAACTTTGACAAATTCATGTTAAGTACTGTCAAAGTATATTCCAATTCACAGACAGTTCTCATCATGCCCTTGCCCTTTCCCATTACTTTACATGAATATTTTAAAATGAGCCTTTCCTTTCATGCAATTTTGACACCTTGAAACTCTCATCCAGGATGCAGCCTTCTCTTAGTGCAAGCTCTGTTCTGTGTTAAACTTAAGACTGTGGTCCACCTCAGAAGTCTTAGACTCAGTCAGCACGTTCAGATTCATCACAGATCAAACATATTGTTCAATAAAATTTACAACTCAAATTATAACTGTTACAGCCGGCAGCCTTAGAGAGAGAAACGTTACTTCATTTACTAACCCTAATCTCCATAATAAAGAGATTAGGGTTGAAGAGAGATTTACAAAGTACATCAACAAAAAATAGATGAATGTTTAAAGAGACCTCCTAACTATTAAATATTGCAAAGAACCACCTAGAAACATAAACTTTTCTAATTCAGCACTCCCCCTCAAGCTGGAGCATACATATTAATCATGCTTAGCTTGTCACAACATCTAGAATAATCACCAATAGGAAGAGCTTTAGTGAAGACATCTGCAATTTGATCTTCTGATGATACATGAATGGTGGTTATGGTTCCTCCTTGAACGAGATCCCGAATGTAATGACAGTCTACTTCAATATGTTTAGTTCTCTCATGAAAAACTGGATTGTTCGCAATGTATGTGGCTGCTCGATTGTCACAATACTTCCTGGGAAGCGGAATCAACACACTTAGGCTAGATAGCATGGATTTAGCCCAAGTCATTTCTGCGGTAGTTTGAGCCATAGCACTGTATTCAGATTCTGCACTAGATCTTGACACCACACCTTGCTTTTTGCTTCTCCAGGATATAAGGTTGCCTCCCACAAATACACAGAATCCTGTGGTAGATTTCCTATCTTCGACTGAGCCAGCATAGTCAACCTCACTATAGGCTTCCACTTCTAGGGTCTTGCCTTTTGTGAACAAAAGTCCTTTGCTAGGAGATGATTTCAGATATTTGACCACCATTAAAGCAGCATCCCAATGAACTTTCTTGGGTTTTTCCATAAATTAACTTAGTTTCCCACTGCAAAGCTAATGTCTGGTCTGGTCACAGTAACATAGAGGAACTTTCCAATAAGAGACCTGTATGATCGAGAATCCACTAATTCCGATTGGTCATCATGAAGATGTATGCGTGGATTCATAGGTAGATTGGCCGGTTTAGCTCCTAGCATCCCGATGTCATGCAATAAATCAAGAACATACTTTCGTTGAGAGAGAACTACACCTTCCCTGTTGCGAGCCACGTCTATTCCCAAGAAATATCGTAGTTGACCAAGATCTTTCATCACAAAGTGTTTTTGAAGGAACAACTTTGTATAAGAAATTTCTTGATAGGAGTCACCTGTCAGGATAATATCATCAACATAAACCACTAGAACGGTCATACCCCTGGAATTCTTCTTGATAAACAGAGAATGATCAAGAGGGGATCTCGCAAAGCCACACTTTGAGACTACCTCAGAGAACTTGTGAAACCACGCATGAGGATTCTGCTTGAGTCCATAAATAGCTTTTTTCAGTTTGCACATTTTTCCACACTCCCCCTGTCGTTCAAACCCTGGTTGTTGCATATAGACAATCTCATCGAGATCACCGTACAAAAAGGCATTTTTGAGATCAAGCTGATACATGTGCCAGTCATGGTGTACAGCCACAGAGATGATAAGACGAATGGTCCCCAACCGAGCAACGGGAGAAAAAGTCTCAAAGAAATCAACCCCGTAAGTTTGTGTGTAGCCCTTAGCAACCAACCGAGCTTTGTATCTTTCCATAGAACCATTAGAATTATATTTCACTGTGAATACCCACTTGGAGTCAACAATGTCACAATCAGGAGGAGGATCAACAAGTTCCCAAGTGCCTCACTGAACTAATGCATCCATCTCACCTTGCATAGTTTGTCTCCATTGGGTATCTAATAAGGCCTGTTGGTGACAAGTAGGAACTGCATGGGACGCCAGAGCTTGAATAAACTGTTGCATACTTTTACCAACACCATCAGTAGAAACAAAATGAGATATAGGATACAGAGTACATTGGCGCTTGCCTTTGCGAAGAGCGATAGGTAAGTCCTGACAGGGATCAGATGGACTAGGTATACTCACTTCAGATGTACTTACCTCCTGAGAAACGGTTGGGGAAGGATCATGAGAAGGGTCATGTCGACGTGTGTAGACCAGCGGAGGATCACGAAACTTGGACACTACAACGGGAGAATCCCCAGAAGGAGACTCGTAAGGGAATGACTCCAAAGGAATAGGAGGAATAGGTAGTGGGTCAGATGACAGTGGCATCTTGGTAGAGGTAGGTGAGGAACTATAATAAGGCCGAGACTCAAAGAATGTCACATCCGCATTGATATACTCCTTTTGAGTCAAGGTGTCAAAGCATTTGTAACCTTTATGATTCCTAGAGTAGCCAATAAAAATACACTTAATGGCTTGGGCACCCAATTTATCACGTGTGGGTCCAAGTATGTGAACGAAGCATGTACAACCAAATACTTTGGGAGCTACTGGAAACAAGGGTCGTTGTGGGTACACAAGTTTAATGGGAACCTTGTTGTCAATGGAGGATGAGGGTAAAAGATTGGTCAAGTAACAGGCAGTGAGGATGGCATCTCCCCAAAAATATGCAGGTAGATTAGTATGAAACATTAGGGAGCGTGCCACATTTAAAAGTTGGCGATGTTTCCGCTCAGCTACTCCATTTTGCTGGGAGGTATGGGGACAAGTAAACTGAGGAGAAATGCCATTATCAGAGTAAAATTTCATTAAGGTAGATGCCTTGAACTCAAGAGCGTTATCAGTGCGAATGCTTTTAACAAGAATACCAAACTGGGTCTTTATTTGAACAATAAGGTTCTTGAGAGTACACATGACTTCAGACCTATCTTTCAAAAAGAAAACCGAAGTGACTCGAGAATAATCATCAACAATGACAAGGAAATAACCAAATCTAGACCTACTAGCAACTCTGTTAGGGCCCCACACATCAACATGAAGAAGATCAAATAGTCCACAACTGGACGGACTAAGACTCGATGAATAACTGCTACGGGTGTGCTTGCCAAGTTGACAGGCCTCACACTGGAACGACTCTGGAACTGATAGATGAGGAAGTAGGTGACGGAGCTTGGAGACAGATGGATGACCAAGTATGACATGCCACTGGAAGGAGGAGGACAATGAAGAAGTCGAGACGGCTGCAATACCCACAGAATCAGACAGGAAGTAGATGCCCCCTTTCTCATAACCTCCACCAATCGTCTTCCCAGTTTGCAAGTCCTGAAATGAACATACACCATAGTCAAATGGAACACGACAATGTAAATCATTAATCAGTTGTCCAACTGATAAAAGATTAGTGGGAAACTTAGGAGCATATAACACATTAGGAATTGTCATAGACTGAGAAATCTTAATATTTCCATAACCCATAATAGGAGACCATCTACCATCTGCAAGTCTCACATGACGTATCTGAGGTAATGAGTGTAGCACGATAAACATAGAAGGCCTACTACAAAAGTGCCTTGATGCTTCTTGTAGAAATACGAACAAAGAGGAGAAAAGATCCACGAACACACGATGTAACGTGGAAAACCCTCCACACGAGGGAGAAAAAACCACGAATGAGGAGGAGTCTGTGCCCACCAGCAGTCAGACTTTCTCTCTCTTGATTATTTTTCATTACTCTAAAGATTAGGGTTACAAAGCTATAAGTATGCCCTAACTAGGTCATACTAGATCGGGTCCAGACCCGGACCCATACATCAAGATCCGTCAACACTCCCCCTCAAGTTGGGCATACATATCAAACATGCCCAACTTGGATACATTCCTCTCAAATGAAGCTGAATGAAGAACTTTTGTCAGGACATCTGCAGTTTGGTCTTCAGACTTCATGTAAAGTAAGATCAACTCTTTCGCATCAATTCTTTCACGAATGAAGTGGCGATCAATTTCAACATGCTTTGTTCTGTCATGTAGAACATGATTGTTGGCTAAGTTGATGGCAGACTTGTTATCACAATACATCTTCATGGGTCCTTCAGTCTCTATTCCAATGTCAGTCAGTAATATCTTCAACCACAGTAACTCTGACACTCCCATAGCAACTGCCCTATATTCTGCCTCTGCACTAGATCTCGAGCAAACTTCCTGTCTCTTGCTTCTCCATATAACAAGGTTTCCTCCCAAGTAAACACAGTACCCTGTAGTAGACCATATAACAAGGTTGATCTCTACAGTCCCTTGTTTCACATACAGAAGTCCTTTGCCTGGATTTTTCTTCAGGTAGCATAGTACTCTGTCCACAGCCTTCAGGTGTGCATCAGTTGGTGCATGCATGAATTGACTCAGAACATTTACTGCAAAAGTAATATCAGGTCTCGTGAGGGTAAGATAGATCAGCTTCCCAACCAGACTTTGATATCTTCCCTTGTCAGCTTCACAGAGTGACTTCCCATCTCTAAGACTCAACTTATGCCCTGTATCAGACGGGGTAGGAGCAGGTCTACATCCCAGTTTACTAGTCTCCTTGAGCAAATCAAGTGTGTACTTCCTTTGATTTAGTATAAGGCCAGTGCTAGATCTAGCAATCTCCATACCCAGAAAATACCTCAACTTGCCAAGATCTTTGAGATCGAATTCAGTAGTCAGTAACCCTTTTAGCTTGATAATCTCCTCCTCATCGTCTCCTGTGACAATCATGTCATCCACATAGACCAGCAATAGAGTAACCCTGCCCCCCTTCTTCTTCACAAACAGAGTATGATCTCCATTCCCTTGTTTGTACCCATGATGTAGCATTACTTGTCTCAGTCGTTCGAACCATGCTCTAGGTGATTGCTTAAGGCCATATAGGGCTTTTTCAGTTTACAACNGATCAAGTTTCTTGACAGTTGGACTGTGATCATGGATAAAGCATACACACCCAAATACACGAGGAGGGAGGAGAAATGGTGGACGACTACCAGGAAGTAGCGAGTGGGGAGTCCTACCATTCAGAACACGACTAGGCATGCGGTTAATGAGATATGCACTAGTAAGAACGACATCACCCCAATAATGTTTGGGAAGATTCCTCTGAAACAAAAGAGCCCTAGTGACATTCAGAAGCTGACGATTTTTCCTTTCAGCCACCCCATTTTGAGGAGGGGTATAACTACAAGAAGTTTCATGAACAATCCCTCTTTGTCTAAGAAACTCTTCAACAGACTGACACATGTATTCACGGGCATTATCGGACCAAAAAGTTTTAATATTTGCACCATATTGGGTTTGCACAAGCAGAATAAAAGTTTCAATAATATGAGGGACCTCACTGCGGTCTTTTAATAAGTACACAAAAGTAGCACGAGAGAAGTCATCAATGAAGGTAATCAAATACTGAAAACCTTGACGGGTATGGATTCCCAAAGGCCCCCACACATCTGAATGAATCAATGAAAATACTTCATTAACACAACTAGTAGAAAGAGGGTACGAAGCCCTCACATGTTTGGAAAGTTGACACACGTCACAGGAAATGGAAGACAAATCCAAAGAGGAACACAAGTCTGGAAACAACTCTTTCAAAAACCTAAAAGGCAAATGCCCAAAACGTTCATGCCAGTACATAAAGGATTGAAGACAATCTTCCCTTCTCTTATCTGTCTTGCGGATCGCTGTCACCGAGGCAGTAGCCACACGTAAGGGAAGACGATATAAGCCATCAGAAGCCAAACCAATCCCAATCCTCTTCCCTGTCACCAAGTCCTGCAAAACACAGCGATCGGCAGAGAAAATAAGTTCACAATTCAATTCTTTGGTAAGTCTACTGACAGACAGGAGATTCAAAGGAAACTGAGGAACATGTAAAGCACCCTGCACATGGAATTTGTCCAACAAGGACAGAGTCCCTTCGCCTGCCACACAGGTAGAGGAACCGTCTGCAAGAGAAACACGTTCTCTTCCCGATGACAACTTATACTCATGAAACAATTTTGGATTACCTGTCATGTGATGAGTAGCACCACTATCGACAATCCATTCCCCCACAAAAGAGTTACCTTTATCGCCAATAACAGCAAGAGCTTGATTAGCCTTAGTTTCCTCTGATGGCTCGATATGATTGATATCAAGTTTGCCCAAGTATGCCCTTAGCTCACGAAGCTGATCAGCCGAAATAGAAAGCTTTTCACCACTGGGTTTGGGCTCCTCAGTCATAGACATCTTCCCACTAGAAGGCCGACCTCTGGTACCCTTTTTGTCTGGATGGAGATCCCAACAATAGTCCACGGTATGACCCGTCTTCTTGCAGTGTGTGCATCGACGAAGGGATCTAGTCAAGTTTCCGGACCCACGACTCACAAAAGCTGACCGCGCATGAGAGGGCACAAGATCCCTCTTGCCTTCATTTGTCACAAGCCTTCTCTGTTCTTCTGCTTCAATACACGAGTATACATCTTCAATACTGAACACCTCTCCAGAATTCAGAATCTGACTCCTAACCCCTTCAAACTCATCATTTAATCCAGCCAAAAAAAGAAACACCCTGTTTTTCCATTCTTGGGCAACATGAAGCGCCTGATCTTGCGGACAGTGCCAAGGGAGATCAGAATGATAATCAAGTTCTTCCCACTTGGCTTTCAAAGCCCCATAATATTCTGCGACAGAAGAGCTCCCTTGACGGAGGTTATAAACAGTCTTCATTACTTGATACGTGCGAATGTCCGTTTTCTTCTGGCCATACATTTGCTCTAGGACCACCCACATGTCCCGTGCAGTCTTCTTCCGAAGGATCAGGGGCTGAATCTCGGGGGAGACAGAATTGACAATCCAAGTTTTCACTTGGTTATCCTCAAGGAACCAAGTGCGCCACACACCACTTGTTCTTGCTGGTTCAGGGTTGCTCCCATCAATATAGGTCATACGATCGCGAGCCGCAATCCCCATCGTCATAGCGGGCGACCACGAAAAGTAGTTCTCCTTTGTGAGACGAAGATTTATGACTTGCATAGGAACATTCTCAGTTCTAATGCCGCCGATTTCAGTTTGATTGACGGTCGATGAGGAAGAGGCTGCCATAGATATCAACCGGACGTAGAGAGCAAAACAAATAACAGGGAGCAGAACAGACCAGGTCGCCGGAATCAGGTCAGGTCGCCGGAACCAGGGCAGAAGATCGCCGGAGCAGAACAGAGTCTGGCGGCAACAAGGAACAGACCGTCGGGTGAAGGGGCAACGGGGGCAGAGGCAGGAGCGACGGGAGCTGAGGCAAGGGCGACGACAGCTGAAGAAGAAGTGTCGGGAGGTGAAGAGCGGCTGAGGCAGAAGCGTCGGGAGGCGCTGGTTGAAGCAGAGACGACTGGCGGAGACAATACCAGGGAAAGGCAGAAACAGAGACAGCGGCGACGGGCGAAAGTTCAGGCGGCAGCGCCGGGCGGAAGCACTGGCGGCGACGGGCGGAAGCTCAGGCGGCGGCCCAGGTGGAGGCGTCAACGACGGACGATGATCGGGGAAGGCATCGAAGGCAGCAGACACGTTCGTCGGGCGAGGAACAGTAAACGTGGAATAGTGAAAGGATGAACCGTGTCGGGCAATAGTGAAAGGATGAACCGTGTCGGGCGATGAACAGTAAACGGTGAACAGTGAAAGGAACGGTGAACAACGACGAACGTGTGGATGAATAGTGCCGGAACTTCACGGCTCTGATACCATGTAGAAATACGAACAAAGAGGAGAAAAGATCCAAGAACACACGATGTAACGTGGAAAACCCTCCACACGAGGGAGAAAAAACCACGAATGAGGAGGAGTCGGTGCCCACCAGCAGCCAGACTTTCTCTCTCTTGATTATTTTTCATTACTCTAAAGATTAGGGTTACAAAGCTATAAGTATGCCCTAACTAGGTCATACTAGATCGGGTCCAGACCCGGACCCATACACCAAGATCCGTCAACACTTCTGAATCAATAATCCAAGTAGTACCTGTATCATGTGGAGTAGTATCAACGGACATAACACTGTCTATCATAACTGTAGAGGCCGACGATTGAGTATATCTCTGTGTTAAGAACTCCTCATACTCTAACTTGTTGATATTGACAGTCACAGTCTCAGGATTGGAAGAAGATAAAGACCCATCTACTACTGATGAAGCTGCCTGGATAGATCTAATAGGAGACTGTAATGAATTCTTGCCCTGCTTACATGCAACACCTCTTCCTAGGGGTATAGCGGAAGTACGACCAAACTTATCCCAACATCTGTCTTCCAATTTAGGAGCATCTAACTTTACAGTAGAGCCATAAGAAAAGAGATTGCATGTGTTCTTATGCTCATGCTGCATCTCTGTCTTGCCTTCAGCGGCCATAGTGCACGACTTGACAATGTGATCTTAATCTGGTTGCACTATGATACAATCAAGAGTATAGCGTGCAGCAATCAACTTGAGAAAACTTAGGCAGCAGATATATATATATATATACTCGCACCAAAAGCAGTCCTTAAAATAAATTTCTGTGAACTTGCTGCCCAGTATCAGTCCACCAATCACAAAAATCAATAAATGAACAAGAATATATAAACTTGTTGTTCGAAACAGGCCACCAGGCTTCTACATATCAAAAAAAAAATTGTACTGTTCAAATCAGTCCACCAATCACAGCAACAAATAAACGAATAGGAATATATGAACTTGTTGATCAAAACAGACCACCAGGCTTCTACTTATCCACGTATGCATAAAAAAACTTTGTTGTTCCAAATCAGTCCACCAGATTATAAAATAGACATTCAATCTGAAGAAAAAGATATACCCAACGTGCAGCTACTCCACTTGCAGCCATTTTTCCACAGTCAGCAAAAATATGATAAGAATATGGTCCACGTGCATTTAATCTTCCACGAGCCCAGATCTGAACAAGAATCCACATCCAGCTACTTTTCCACGAGCCTAGATCAGAATAATAATGGAGTCCATGTGTTGCTATTAATCCACGAAGCTAGATCTGACTTGCAACTTTCCACTGCAACTCCCACGCAATTGCTTACGCTCCACTACATCTACGTTGGGGACCTAATCACAGATACCTCTCACATGTGATTAGGTTCCCCTTCCACGCTGCTTCACTATCTTTCGATCAGCAGAGAGAAGAGAGAAAGGGAGGATAGAGATGGGAGAGGAAGAGAAGAAGAGATGGGAGAGGAAGAGGAGAAGGGGTCGCCGGAAAATCACGACAGCCGCCGACGGAGAAGGGTGGAGATCGCCGGCTCTGATACCATGTTACAGCCGACAGCCTTAGAGAGAGAAACGTTACTTCATTTACTAACCCTAATCTCCATAATAAAGAGATTTAGGGTTGAAGAGAGATTTACAAAGTACATCAACAAAAAATAGATGAATGTTTAAAGAGACCTCCTAACTATTAAATATTGCAAAGAACCACCTAGAAACATAAACTTTTCTAATTCAACAATAACGTTCAAAGAATGCAAATCTGAGCTCCCAATATTCCTCAAGTAATGAATCTTTGCCATTCACCTCACATGCCCTATTATCCATTCCTTCATGTACAAAAACCAAAATAATATCACCTAAAAATTTTAAATTTTTTGTTGGGGTGACAATAGTCATGGTTCTTGGTGTAAGTGAACCTGAAAAACAGATAAATACAAAAGGAACTCACGATATATACATTCATAAAAATAAATGTTCAAGTGATAAGCGAAGCTGATAAAGAAGTGCCAACTAATCATTCAAAATAAATAAGATAGGATGGGTATGGTTTTTCCAATATAATTTCCATGTAGTAGGCTTGATCTCATTGCTTACTAGAATCCACGTATCCATATAAGAAAGACATTCAATCTGATAAGAGTACACCCAACTTGCAGCCACTTTTCCACAGTCAGCCGCAAAAAAAAAAAATGATAAGAATATGGTCCATGTGCAGCTACTCTTCCACGAGCCCAGATCTGACTTAGAACTTTCCAATGCAACTATCACGCAGTTGCTCACGCTCCACTACATCCACATTGGAAACCTAATCACACATATCTCTCACGTGTGATAGGTTCCCCTTCCACGTTCCCCTTCCACGCTGCTCCACTATCTCGCGATCAGCAGAGAGAAGAGAGAAAGGAAGGGTAGAGGAAGAAAAAAGGTGGGGAGAGATTGATAGAGAAGAGGTCGTTAGAAAGTCACGTCAGCCGCTGGCGGAGAAGGGTGGAGATTGCTGACTTTGATACCATGTTACAGTCGGCAGTCTTAGAGAGAGAAAAACATCTTCGTTAGTAACCCTAATCTCAATAATAAATAGATTAGGGCAAAGGAAGAGACTTACAAATAACATCAACCAAAAATAAAGAAATGTTCAAAGGGAACTCCTAACTATTAGATATTGCAAAGAACCACCTAGAAACTTAAAGTCTTCTAATTCAACAGAGAGGAAATACGATGAATGATGATTGGACAGAGAAAAAGTAGGTGAGAGAAAAGAAAGGTGTAAACCAACTTTCAGAGTATATAGACGTCGAGTAAATATGTGGACTGATTTAGGAGCTGTCATATAAACTTGATTGATGGTTTAGAAAGTGCTGCACATAAAGTTACTTTTCCAAAGTAAAAGTCTGTTTTTTTTACTCATCCTTCTGAAAAAAATAACTTTACATGTAAAACAGTGCAATCCATCAATCAAGTTAATAAGATGACTCACAATTAGTCCATATAGTCCTCATATTTACTTAGTCAACCTATTTCATGAATTATATATGTGTGCATGAGTTCGTATATTGAAATATCACTTACATTTGAAAACAACTTGTAAACTTTATTGAAACCGTAACTTATTGGTTGTCCACGGATTTCATTATTAAGAACTGTGTCTACAGCTTCTTCTACCAAATTTTCCTGACATATTACTTGACTAATGTCAATTTGATGCCTAATCATTAAAATAGTCTATCTCAAATAGGTGGACGGTGAGATTTTTCCCTCTCTTCCATCTTTTCTTTAGTGGTGTTTTTTAATGGTCATGGATTAGCATGGAGATAGAGAGAGAGAGAGAGAGAGAGAGTCGTGTGCCAAAGCTTTGAAGTGAATTGGAGTGGAAAACAACAACTTCATATATAATATATATGATGGTAGCTAAGTCACACAGACGCTGCAAAATGACTGCCGCACCTGCGTCTACACGACTCGGGTGCGGGTGTCGCCTGGATTCGTTCCCAGCACAAGTCAACAAGATTCGGGTTCGGCTGATTGCACCCGACCATTGTCGTCCATTTTGGACACGCACCCGACTCGCATTTGACTCGAGTTGGGTGCGGTCAAACTGCGTCAAGCCTATTGTTGTCCTTTTTCAATCTTTTTATTTAAAATTTTTTTTAACGTTAAAAAGAGGGTTTAAGGCACGATCGCATACCCTCTTCCTCTCCTCCTGCGGAATGGAAGGTCATTTCCAGTGACTGAGTGGGTTGAACGATTGCCAGCAGCGATGTGCGACAGGGGTGGAACAGAAGATATTTCAGTAGTATTATCGTCTGCATTTTTCTCACCCCTATTTCTGGCAAAATGGTGGCTTTTTGCCATATGCACTTCTTCATGGCATTCTTTAGTTTGTATTTCATTTTGTTGTGTCATCAATTCATGGCTCACAGCACAGGTGCTTCAATTTTTTTCTTTTATGCTTTAATCAATAAATGTTCACATTTGACTGTTTGTTTTTTCACTTTCTCAGTTTTGTGTTTTGATGCAATGACTGTTATTTCTTGTTTAGCATTTTTTTTTTCCATTTCTGTGTTTTGTCCTGTTTTTGTTGTTTTTCGTTAACTTGATTTGCGAAAGACTGAAAGTTTGCATGTTTTTTTTTTCACTTGTCTATGTTCTGTCCTGTTTTTGTTGTTTTTCGTTTATGTAGAAACTCAAACCACGAAGAGGAAGAAGAGAAGAGAAACACGCGATGTACGTGGAAAAACCTCAAACGAGGAAAAAACCACGGGAAGCTCTACCTAGGTGCACAACCGCAACCCTAGGAGAGAGAAAGATTCTATTTCACTTAATCACCAAGTACACATAAGTGAGATTATATAGAGGGAGAGAGAGGAGAAGCCGCCTAGGGTACCGAGCCCGCCTCGGTACCCGTGCCCTAGGGAACCGGGTCCAGACACGGACCCGGTTCTGGTAACACATATTCTAACAGTTTACTTGTTTAATGTTTGTACTTTGTACTTTGTAAGCATGTGGATGCTTAATATGTTACATTCATATCCACAACACATTATGACTTATAAGTATGTAATATATTATATTCATGTAGACTATAGTGTACTCTTAATTTTTTAAAATAGATATATATATATATAATTATAATAAATTAATAATAATAATAATAATACTCTCGCCGCACCTAAATTTTTTGGGGGTGTGCCGCTCCGGCACTTGCACCCACATCCCGCACCTATGTGACATAGGATGGTAGACATAAACAAGATGAAGTCACTTACCCTTAGTTCACATTCCCCGGTTTTTCACAATTATAGTGCATATATGCAAAAAAGTGGCCATCCTTTCTGTATATTCCTCTTTTTTCTTTTATTTAACCCATGGTTACAAATGATGCTTTGCCTGGGTTGGGCATCTAGTATATTTTTCCATCAATGAAGCACACTTGCATGTATAGTAGATAGAAACATCTCATGGAATACTTATTCTTACAAACTATGTATGGCAGTCAATTGCATGTACTGGGAGAAAAGATTTCCCCGACTCCTCACTACTGAACAGTTCCAAGATCTAATGCAACAAGGTAGCCGGCTTGTTGGGGTTTGTGATATCACATGTGATATCAGTGGTTCACTTGAATTTATTAATCAAACCACTACAATAGAGAAGCCTTTCTTCAGGTATCGTACAAAACAGCCTCTTGGCAACATTACTTGCATATATTCAGTTTTTATTTCTGTTCTCACTTGACATGTATCTGCAACACCTATCTTTATTTTCTATTCTCGAAGGATTTGAGGGACTTTGATATTCCACATATCAAACAATTCACATAGATCTCAAAATATTTTACATGAACGATTTGAAGAATCTCAGCTGCGGAACCTTCTTAAGTCCACTAGTTAAAAAAGCAGGAAACCAGACTTAGAAGAGTTCCACTGTCCTTTATGAGTGGATGCTTGAAAACCCACTGCTGAGACTAGTTTCAATTTTGAATGTTTCACAAAACCAAAGTTGACTTACTAAATAATAAAAGAAGCAGGCGAATTTTTTGTTATTTTACACCTAGAAAGTATGATTTTCCTGATCTAAGTTGAGAAGGTTTTACAAAAAAAAAAAAAAAATCTTGTTCTCATCTAAATCTCTTGTCTCCATCTTTTGGGATTCCATACATGGTTGGTGGTTGACTGAAAATTCTTGAAACTTGACCATACTTCTGATATCTCACTAAAATTTTTGTCACTTGACTGTAGCCTGTTTTCTCTAAACTTTTCAAGGCCTCAATTGGTCTGGCCTGCATTGTTATCTGCATGATGGTATTTAAGTACATTAACATGTAATTTTCATGTGAAGCAAAACAGTGAATTAAGATTCCATGTGGTCATTCATATCAAGGTTAAAGTGGTTGCTTTATCGTTGCTGTAGAACTAAGATTGTTAATTTTTTATGTTCTTGTATGACATGAGTTGATTGAACACCCTATCATACAAGACCACCTTATGCCATTGTATTGGGCTTTGTAATGCAGTAGAATGACCAAAATTATAACTAAATTTGTGGAAAAACTGTTCAAGCCAACAACAAGTAATCAGGAAAATGAAGAATGATGGCCCATATTGTGATGAAGCAATAGATACTAGAAAAAGTCCAATTAATTATTTAATAATCATTTTAGAAATTGCTAGTTTATGTTTTATCTCCAGAACAACGTGTATTAGATGTTTCCTGGTCTTGTAAGTTGAGGGGATGTACTTGAATATTATCAAATTTCATTTGTCAGATCCCTGAGAAATTGAAAATTAATTTGTACTTCTTTTTCCAAAGATCAGTCCTTGCATAGTAACTGGTTTTCTTATTAGGTACAATCCTTTCACAGATTCATATCATGATGACATTAAGGGAATTGGTATAATTTGTCAATCCGTGGACATTCTCCCAACAGAGTTTGCCAGAGAGGTAATACATGGTATTTTTGTAAATTTGTGGATAATGTATTCCCCATGTTACATAGGAAGGTTTGATGCAATAGTGTTGCACCTTTCAGTGTCACTTCAAAACACGTTCTTCTACTAAAATCTCTTTCCTTTTCCTTTTTCCTTTTTCCTTTGTTGTCCTTTTGGACTGGGCGAAGGCAACCCAACACTTTGGAGATATTCTTTCCCAATTTGTAGGTAGCTTAGCATCCATGAATGATATTTCAAGCCAACCTCCTCATCTAAGAAGAGCTTGCATATCTCATCGTGGAGTCCTTACCTCTTTGTATGAGTATATTCCCCGGATGAGAAATTCTGATTCACTGTAAGTTTCTTTTTCCTGGCTTTTTCATCATTTTTTGAGAACAATTTCCATTGGGTGAATTTCAATTAGTTTATTAGTTTAGATTGCTTGTCCAGTGGGTGATAAGCAGGCCTCAAGGCTATGTCAAACTTATGTTCATTTTTGCTTAGTTTTGTTTGAAGCTAAGTCACTTAGGTAGGGGTATGGATATGGGTTTGGGTACAGGTACGGGGAAGTGGGTATGGGTACAACAATTTTAAAAAATCTTGGTACAGGGGTAATGCAAAAAAAAAAGAGAGAGAGAGAGAGAGTGTGTATATATATATACAACACATCATTCAGACAATCTTCAATGTTTCCTTTCATAGTTCCTACATATAATCTCATAAAACATAAATAAACTAACAATAATATGTTGAAAATATAAGAAAAAATTGAAAAAAATCTGGTTTGGATTGGTCTAAGCATACAGATAGTGTACTGCCATATCAGTATCAGCGTACCGCTGTACTGGTACTGGTATGGGGGCATAACCCACATGCCTATGTGACTTAGGTTTGAAGCAAAACCACACCTGATTTTCTGCACATTTTTCACCCATCAACAAACTGAATATGCATGCAATGTAATGACCCTAAATTTTTTGGGCAATTCTGTTTTCTGTACATGGTAGAAGGAACACTTAGGATTATCACAACTAAAAATAAAAGCCTCATTTTACTGAATTAATAAAGTCAACTTTTCCAAAAATAAACCAGAACAGGCATAACTTTGTATATTCAGATGGCAGCAGACGGACTACGACGGGCTAATACATTGCCCGACAACCTCTTCATGGTCATCTCTCAGATACAGCTTCCTATGTGGCACAAAATTAAGGAAGCCCACCAATAGAGTGAGTTAGTGAGGTGAATCAGAACTCAGCTACAAAACAGCCCCATACAACGTTATGGCTATGAGTGGAAGGAGCCATACTTGTGATACAAGGGATGGATCTTCATTCCCCCGGATTTTGATCTCCCACAGTATTGCTTGGAATATTTTCATGATGAAAAAACCTTAGGTTACGGTGGGACAGAGAGCACTTATCGCCGTTTGAGAGCCACCTTCTTCTGGCCGGGCATGAAAAGGATGGTCAGGGAGTATGTTAGAACCTGTGATGTATGTCAAAGGAACAAGTCAGAGACAATGAGACCTGCGGGTCTGCTGCAGCCACTGCCAATTCTTGAACAAAGCTGGGAAGACATTTCGATGGATTTCATCGAAGGGCTTCCAAAGTCACAAGGCTACTATCTTGGTGGTTGTCAATCATCTGTCCAAATATTCACACTTTATAGCATTATCACATCCCATACACGGCAAAGGCAGTGGCATGCGCATTTTAAGATACAGTGGGACGAGTTCACGGCCTTCCTCACTCCATTGTAAGTGATCGGGATTTCCTGTTTCTTAGCTCATTTTGGGAAGAGTACTTCTAGCTGCAGGGAACAAAATTACAGATGAGCATGGATTACCACCCACAATTGGACAGCGAGTCAGAAATTGTTAACAAAAGCCTTGAAACCTACTTGCGCTGCTTTGAAGAGCAGCGACCCAAGCTATGGGCTAATTACCTACAGTGGGCAGAATTTGCATATAACACACGCTGGCACTCTACCACAGGAACAACACCTTTTGAGGCTGTTTATGGCAGACAACCACCGAAGCTTAGGCGTTACCAGCCAGGGTCTGCCAGGGAGGAGGCCGTTGACATCCAGCTCGGGTGCAGGGATGCCATCTTCAAGGACCTCAAGCAACATTTAGCAGCATTCAGAAACAAAATGGCGATCCAGTATAATCGACGGCATTGAGACCAATAGTTTCAGGAGGGAAACTAGGTCCATCTGTGACGACAAACTCACTGGTCCATTCAAGGCCCACGGGGTTCTCAGAAATTTGGACCAAAATTAATCGGCCCCTACCAGATCAAGAGAAAGATAAGGACCTTGGCATATGAACTGATTCTACTGGAGGGAAGCCTGATTCACTCTGTCTTTCACGTATCCAAGCTCAAGAGCTGTCACCGTCCACCCTACGAAGAAGAAACAGTTTCGCCCGTCCTGACAGAACCCTCAACTAGCACACCATACAGGCGATTGGGCGTAAGGAAGACCAATGTAGTCAGCAGACAACAGACGGAATGGCTGGGGGAATGGTCCAATCATGACGAACTTTCGGCCACATGGGAGCCAGCTGAAGAGATACAAAGACGTTTTTCAGAGTTTGCACTTTGAGGACACGGTGATGTTGGGGAGGGGTTCCGATTGTGAGCTGTCAACCCGGTAGACGATGGTAGTCATAGAGTTAATAGCGGTTTAGAGTTGGGACTAGCGGGTCAGACATAGACTCAGTATGTAATAAACCCAACCGAGATCGAGCTGTATATAAGCCGAAGGGGGTTAACCCTAGAAAGGGATGAGGGTAATCACTGGAAGCTGGGCTTCTAGCGGCTGGGTCGCGTGAGTAGTGTGGCTGGCTAAGAGGCTCTGAGCCCTTAAGCAGCTGAGTTTTCCTCTTGTTAGCGGAGAAGCTAACACAGATGAACCAGGACAGATTGGATAAACGGTAACATGTCAAATGCTATACAGATCGAGTAAACGTGCTCTTCTTTGAGCCTTTCACTGTTCTTTGATGGTTTCTTCATAGTATAATCTTGATGATGTACCTATGTCACATGGACTCTTCAAAAAAGGGGCAGCACCCACGTCAATGTGACGCAGGTGCGGCTTTGACTTGCTCCCCAGCCGCACCATATTCGATTCCCTTTCAATTTTTTTTTCTCGTTTTCTTTTTCTTCTCTCTCTCCCTCTATGTCTTTATTTACAATAATAAAAGTAAAAAAATAAAAAAGGACAGAGATTCTAAGAAACAACCATATAATTATATATATATATATATATATACACCCTCGCTGCACCCCCACACCCAATTTTTTTGGGATGTGCATCACTGGCACCTACATCCGCAGCTGCATCGGGACCTACACCCCACATCCATGTGACATAGGATGTAACCTTCATTGAACTATGTCAGGATTTAAGACGTGCCCATTATGAGAATGTTCTGAATTTTCATTTAATTTCAACAGAAAATCACTAGTTGTCTAGGCATGTTAAGCAGCTTTATATGTATCTAATACTTGGTATTGTGCCTTTCAGTAACATTTCACAAAATATTTCCTATAAGCAGTTCGGCAAGAAGAAATATGCCACCATGGTGAGGGCTTACTCTTCTTATCCTTGTTTAGTAAATTGAAGCTAGCATTTTTCTTCCTTTTCTATGAGAAGCCTTCTTATTTGATGGTCGACAACCATGTAAAGTTTCACATTGTGTGCTCGTTCAAATAAATATGTTGTGTGGTGATTTTCTATTTTTTTTTTTTATAGTTTCTTTATTCCACAAAATCTTACATGCTGCTGTCTGAAAAACTAACAGGTATCGCTGACTGGACACTTGTTTGATAAATTTTTAATAAATGAAGCTTTGGATGTTATTGAAGCTGCTGGTGGATCCTTTCATTTGGTCAGATGCGAAGTTGGTCAGAGTGCTGATGCCATGTCATATTCAGAGCTTGAAGTAAGTTGTCTTTAAGTTCATCATCTGTGTATCCTTGTCATATATCTTTTGTGATCATCCTTTACCACTTTTTGATCCATTTTCTTGACATTCAAATGTTTTGGCATTTGGGAAACTGCATGTAGTCAGTGAAATGGAATTCAGTGGCAGATAAAACTAAGAAAGAGCTATGTCTTGTGAAAAATGTGTGGCTATGTATCGGAAAACTGAAAATGACAGCTTAACTGGGGCATCATATCTTTATTTATACAAAAGTGCTTAAGAGACCACAGCAGACAAGCTCAATGACTGTGTTGTAGGCTGGTTGGTAACATATCTTGTTGAAACAAAAAAGGAATAGAACAGTCGCCAAGCACATATTTAATATGGAAAACCCCTCAACTAGAAGGAAAAAACCACGGGTGAGGAGGACTGGTGCTCAGACACTCTCTCTCTTCAATATTTCATTTACACAGAAAATTATGGTTTACAATGACATAAGTAGAGCCTTAACAGGAACACACACTGGACCGGGTCCAGACCCAGCCCCGTACACTAAAACACGTCAACACTCCCCCTCAAGTTGGGCATACATTTCAAACATGTCCAACTTGGATACATTTTTCTCAAACAGAGTAGAAGGTAGGGCTTTAGTCAGAACATCAGCAGTTTGGTCTTCAGACTTCATGTATGGTAAGATTAATTATTTAGCATCAATTCTCTCACGAATGAAGTGACGGTCAATCTCAACATGCTTTGTTTTGTCATGTAGCACAGGGTTGTTGGCTAAGTTGATCACAGACTTGTTATCACAGTACATCTTTATTGGTCCTTCAGTCTCTATTCCAATATCAGTCAACAATACTTTCAGCCACAGTAATTCAGACACTCCCGTAGCAATAGCTCTATATTCAGCCTCTGCACTAGAGCAGGAACAAACATCTTGTCTCTTGCTCCTCCAAATAATAAGATTTCCCCTCAAGTAGACACAATACCCTGAAGTAGATCTTCTAGTATCCTCACGGCCTGCCCAGTCTGCATCGGAATACCATTCAATCTCAATAGGCCCTTGTTTTACATATAGGAGCCCCTTGCCAGGATTTCTCTTCAAGTAGCACAAGATCCTGTCAACAGTCTTTAAGTGAGCTTCCGTATGAGCATGCATGAACTGACTCATCACATTTACAACAAAGGTAATATCAGGTCTGGTGAGAGTAAGATAGATCAACTTTCTAACCAGACGTTGATACCTCCCATTGGCCTCTTCACAAAGAGGTTTTCCATCCCTAATACTGAGCTTGTGTCCAGAATCCAGAGGTGTAGAAGCAGGTCTACACCCTAGTTTTCCTGTCTCATTCAGTAAATCTAAGGTATACTTCCTTTGATTCAGTACAAGTCGTACCTGATCTAAATACCAAGAAAATATCTTAGTTTGCCAAGGTCCTTGAGATTGAATTCGACAGCCAGTAAACCCTTTAATCTTGTTATCTCATATTTATCATCGCATGTAACAATCATATCATCAACATAGACTAACAAAAGAGTAACTTTACCCTACTTCCTCTTCACAAATATAGTATGATCCCCATTTCCTTGATTGTAGCCATGTTGTCTCATTACAAGTCTAAGACGTTCAAACCATGCTCGGGGAGATTGCTTGAGCCCATATAAAGCTTTCTTCAGCTTGCAACATTTTTTCGGTTCCTCATATCCTGGGGGCATACACATATGCACCTCCTCTTCAAGATCTCCATTGAGAACGTCAAGTTGATACATCTTCCACTCCTTCATCACTGCTAGAGAAATGATAACTCTAACAATCTTCATCTTTGTAACATGAGCGAAAGTCTCCAAATAGTCAATTTCATATTTCTGACTAAACCCTTTGGCAACAAGGCAAACTTTGTACATCTCAACACTCCCATCAGGTTTGTAGTTAATGGTGTAGACCCACTTGGATCCAATCAGATGAACCGCTTCAAGGATCTTTACCACTTCCCATGTCTTGTTTCTGCTCAAGGCTTCCATCTGTTCTTGCATTGCATGAGTCCACTTGGGATCACTCTGGGCCTCAGTAACATTCATGAGAATCACAACCAAAGAAAGAGATGACACAAAACATTTGTAGTCCTTGCCCAGTCTTGAATAAGATAAAAAGTTACTAATAGAGTGTTGAGTACATAACCTGACACTCTTTCTCACGGCAATGGGAAGCTCTTCATTTTCAGTTATGCCTGAATGTCTTTCTCAACTGGTCTTTCCCGAGCACGACTTGGGTCATCTAGGGAAGAAATAACATTGGGATTAGGAGTAGAATTCTCACAATCAGTCACCTCATCTGTACGAACTCTTTGCCTAGAGTAAACCTGCCCAAACAAGCGATTACATCCTTCTCAGTCCTAGTAGAACACCCTTCATCCCTCTCATGTTCAAGCACATCTACAACTGGTTGAATCTCTTTCCTCTTATAGTCCAGAAAATCTGTGAATTAAATCTCTTGACTTAGAGTGTTAGAATATGTTGTTATAGGAACCGGGTCCATATCTGGATCCGGTTATATGGGGCACGGGTACCGAGGCTGGCTCGGTACCCTAGGCAGCTTCTCCTCTCTCTCCCTCTTTATATTGTCACTTATGGTGTACTTGTTGATTAAGTGAAATATATTTTCTCTCTCCTAGGGTTGCGGTGGTGCACCTAGGTAGAGCTTCCCGTGGTTTTTTCCTCGTTCGAGGTTTTTCCACGTACATCGTGTGTTCGTCTTCTCTTCTTCCTCTTCGTGGTTTGTGTTTCTACATGGTATCAGAGCCATCGAAGTTGGAGAAGAGAGTTTTTCGTGGATCGTTCGTCGTGGAAGTTGCCGTCGCCCGACGCCGTTGAAGTTCCGGCGTCCGTTTCTGTTGCCTGGATCCGTTGCCGCCGTTGCTTTTGTGACGTCGCCCTGATCTGCCGCCGACGTCATCCGTTCTGCCACCGTCTGCGCCGCCGTCTGTGCCGCCGTCAGTCGTCAGCCGTTTGCACCGTCGCCGTCGCTGTTTGCGCCATCGCCGATTAGTCGTCACCGCCGCCGTTTGCGCTGTCGCCGTTCCCTGCGCCGCTGCTGCTCTTCTTCCACCGCCGCCGCCTCTTGTTTCTGTGCCTCGTCTTGCTGTGTGCTAGTTTGTGATGGCTGAATCAATGGGGTCTCCAAAAGATGCCGGTCTTGCTGCGGGCAGTGCCTCCAAGGCTGAGAATGTGCCGATCCAGGTCACCTCCATCCGCCTTACCAAGGATAATTACCTTTCTTGGTCTGCCGCTCTCGAGATTGGGATTACTAGCCGTGGGCGCCTCTCTTACATAACTGGCGACAAACCTGCGCCCCTCAAATCTGATCCTCAATGGGCGACGTGGGCGTTGGAGGACAGCCAAGTGAAGGTGTGGATTATCAGCTCCGTGTCCTCTGATATCCAGCCTCTCATTCTGCGGAAGCCGACATCCTTCGATATGTGGACTGTGCTTGCCAAGATGTATGGGCGCAAGAAGAGACATCTGCGCACCTATCAGATTAAACAGAGTATTTACTCTCTGACGCAGGGTGATCTGTCTGTTGCTGCCTTCTATGCAGCCCTGAAGACCAAATGGGAGGAGCTCGATTATCATGTGACTGATGAGTGGAAGTGTGGTTCAGATCATTCTCTTTACTGGGAAAAGGAATGGATGGACCGTACGTTTCTGTTTCTTGGAGGTCTGCAGGATGAGTTTGAGTCTATACGTAGCCAGATTCTTAATGGTGATGAGATTCCGGGGATAGAGGAAGTCTATGCTCGTGTTGAGTCAGAGGAACAACGTCGCCAGGTGATGCATCTCACCACCGGCAATGCCCCTTCTGCCTTTATCAGTCGTGCCTCAGGGACTGTGCAGCGTCCTGCCCGGCGTTGCACTCGCTGCAACAAGTTGGGACATTCGGTGGATTTCTGTTGGGATCTTCATCCCGAGAAGAGGTTGGTCAGAGGTCGGCCTCCCTCTGGCAGGCGTAGCCCCTCTGTGTCTGAGTCCAGTCAAAGTACTCCTTCTAGTGGTGTGAAGACCAAGTTATCTCCTGATCAACTCAAGGAGCTTCAGGCGTATATCGGCCGCTTATCGACTACCCCTGAGGAGTCCTCCACGTCTGATGGGGCTCAGCTAGCCCAAGCCCTCGTTGCCTCTACTGATCAAGGTAACCCTTCTCTTGGCGATTGGATCTGTTGAAGCATATAAGTATGGGTCTTGGGACCGGGTCTGGGTATGGACCCGATCCAGATTGTAGCCCTCGTTGGGCCTTACTTAAGTCTTTGTAACCCTAATTTTTTGGTGTGAATGAAATCTCTAAGAGAGAGAGGGTCTGGTTGCTAGTGAGCACCAGTCCTCATCACCCGTGGTTTTTTCCCTCTAGTTGAGGGGT